>JBBPQW010000161.1:0-34748 GCA_038092695.1 Boletus rubropictus | reverse complement strand
GAAAGGTTGGATTTTGCTTTGAGCCATCAGGACTGGACTGTGGATGATTGGAACCATGTTATATGGTCAGATGAGACCAAAATTACTCGCATTGGATCAGATGGTAGGAAGTGGGCTTGGAAAAAGGTAGAAGAGGGCCTTAGTGATAGACTTGTGGAGGATACAGTCAAGTGTGGAGGAGGATCAGTAATGCTATGGGGCTGTATGACTTGGGATGGAGTTGGAATGGCTTGCAAGATTGATGGTAAGATGGATGCTAATCTCTATGTGCAGATTTTAGAAGATGAACTTCAACAAACCCTAGTGAATTATGGATTTACTCCAGAGAACATTATTTTTCAGTAGGATAATGATCCCAAACATACCAGTAGAAGGGCCAAGAAGTTGTTGGGGGAGCATGGATTTGAGGTCATGGTATGGCCTGCTCAGTCTCCAGACCTTAATCCCATAGAAGATCTATGGTTTCTCCTCAAAAGGAGGCTAGCAGCATATTCTGAGCCATCCAAGAGGATATTGGAACTTTGAGAGAGAATCCAAGAAGAGTGGTACAAGATTGGGGTTGGGGAGTGTCAAAGGTTGATTGAGAGCATGCTTAGAAGGGTTCAGGAGGTCATCAAGGCCAAAGGAGGATACACTTCATACTAATTTGCAATACCCTGATATCAGCAACAAAACTGTTCCAATGACATGAGTGACTTAAAATGGATATATCTCCGCTGGACCTGAATGAAATCACATGACTCAGGGACCAAAGTTGTAGCCAAGAGTATGTACTTTGTTTGTTCCCACCAATGCTAAGTGAGATTCCCACATGTGTTTGCAGTGTGCTTCACACACTGCATTAGGGTTAGTTATTGGAACAGTTTTGTTGCCCACTGTATGGACCACATATGAGACATTGGTGAACATAAAGGAACAAATAAACCTGGCTAAATTGTCAGGCAGAACTGAAAAAGTCAGGAATAGTATCAGCAGAACTGGCACACATGATTTAGCAAGCACCATTGTGATCAAGCATCACCTGGAGCTTGGAAAGCAGCTGCAAAAATAAATGGCTGGCAAGCCCAGTTTACCTGAAGAGGATGTCCATGGAGCTCTAAAGAACGACCTGAAAGAGCTTTTGAAGGGCAATTCTATTGACAACTATATTAACCCAGTTCTTGGGATACCAGGGCTTGACATTTACAAGGATACTCCAACAAAGATTCTTCACACAATTCTCCTTTGGGTTGTCAAGTATTACTGGGATCAAACTGTATTCATCCTCAACAGAGCACACACACTTGGGACCCTCCAAGTCTGCCTTGATTCTTTTGCAAGGATGGATTAGGAAATGTGACACTCAGTGCTGATTACATTGTCTAATACAAAGGAAGTCTCATCAGGTGACACTTCAAGAGCCTTGTGCAGGCAATGCCTTGTCTTATATATGATATCATACCACACATGGTCCTGAATGGGTGGACTATCATTGGATGGCTGATTGTACTTCTATAGCATACAGATATTGAGGATGTTGAGATGTATTTGGTCCATACAGAGAATGTTATGCTGACACAAGTGTCACTGACTTAATCTTATTACAGGCAGACCTATCATGCACTATTGAGGACTTTCTAATGATCTCAGCACAGTGCACTCCCAGCATCCTGATCTCAAAGGCAAAATTACATTTCCTCCTTCATTTGCCAATGTTTGTTCAGCAGTTCAGCCTTCCAATCCTTTTCTCCACCAAGCACCTTGAGTCCTTCAATCACATGCTCCAGTTGTTAGCAGTCTTCAGCAATCGCCAGGCTCAAAGCCATGATACATGCCAGACATTTGCTCAACAAGATGACATGAAACATATCACCAGTGGAGGTTTCTGGCATGATCCAAATGCCCAACATTGGGTCCAAGCAGGGGAATACATCCAGACATACATGGATGACCACCCAATACATCAGAAATGCATGGAGATCCCTTATATTTTCTCCAAACACCTGAATGCAACCCATTTACCAACCTAGGATGTAAATGAGAAGAAGGAGGTAATTTCTCCAGTAGAATGGCATACAACTCAGGTGGCAAAGCTTTCCCATTCAGAAAGCCCATATCAAATCCAGGCAACTGAGCTGTTCTACCACATCAACTCTATTGTGACTATGGACAGTGACAAAGTCTGTCCAGCTTGTTTTTTATTTTGTGACATTCAACCATATCTGAACTGTGGATTGGAAAAGTGGTTGAGATCCTTAGTCATCGTGACTTGCCATACAATGTGTCTCATGTTGTCATAAGTTAGCTTGAGATCCTTCCTGACCTACACTCTCACCTTCAAGTTCTATATCTCAGAGAAGTGGTTTCTAAGCAAAGAGTTGTTATTACACCAAATGTAGGTTGATTCAGCCTTCAATCCACTTTGGTTGGCTATAAAACCAAAGGATTTGTATTGTACAATGAATGTCCAGCACGACTGTGAAAGTTCCAGCTGTAATGCTGTCCATGACATGCATCAATACCAAGAATGTTTGGCTACAACATGAACAAAGAAGGTTGTTGAACATTTGCCAACAAATGCTTATCTTCTCAATATGCATGCACTTCACAACTATCAGTGAATTCAAGCAGTACTTCCATCAGATGTTTGCAAACAACTCAAGGTAGCCATTGTCATAGACCATGACAACTTGCATTGGCATGCTGCAAAGTTGATATGTACTCCAAAATCAATCAGAGAACATGTTTCAGCTAATTCTACTTTGAATACTTCCAGAAACCAGCACTGGCATTCAATAAAGTCACAAAGTTGAGAACTAGGAAAGTATCCAAGGTAACAAAAATGAAAGAAAAGGGCAAAGTAAAACCTTCTGGAGCTGCTCCAGAAGCTGCCACAGTATCAATCTCCAATTATAGCACCTCAAGCACTCTACCTACTCCACCAGTGCCCACATCAACCTCCAATTGTGTTACATCAAGCACTTTGCCTATTCCAACCTCCTCAGTTCCAACTATCTCAAGCATTTTCATTCCAATCTCTTCTATTCCAACTTCCAATCACAGTATCTCAAGTGCTCTTCTCCCTCAATATTCTATAGCATATCCAACTCTGGCCCATTATTATGGTCAGGTCACCCAAAGTGTTCCACCTCCACTTCCTGCCCATTCCATGCTTTCATGTTCTGTACAATATTATTCAACTTCCTTATATGTACCAGTACCCAGTTACTATATGACACTACATCCCTACACTCCCATCTCTTCACAGGTGCTTCCCACATAGAAAGGTTATTATTGAGTTGGACCCACTGACCCATGCCAACCATTCTATGCACCTGCAACTTCAGGCTTCCCTGGTGCTGCAGAACCTGAGAGCAACAGATCCTGTTATGGGCCATAGCATTTTGTGTGTTTCCAATATAGCTACTTGTAAAACTACTAGACATGTTTTTGCATAACATATCATTTTCTTCAGTTGATGCAGCAACAAATTGTATTAGAAAGCAACTCAAGAATGGAATGCCTGATCTTGTCAAGTGAGTGGCAACTTTGAACTTATGTATCAAGCATACTTATGTTATTCCAAATAAACATGCATGGTAACCTTTGATGCAGACCTGTCCTCTTCTCTATTAACTCTCTTGCTCACCCAGCTCTGTCCATGATGGAGGGCAGCAATATCCTCTCCCACTTTCAGCTGGATATGGGGTTCTTCAGTGAAACAGGCAGCTTCACCACTGATTCTGGGCAGAGCCTGGCAGACTTCAATGAGATGAGCACACAACACTTCCTGCATTGAGTAGCAAGCAGCAACTGTGACCTTGATGATGATACTGAGAACCCATTTGCACCAGCTCAATGTCATCCATGCACACTGTCAGATGAAGATGCAGTTCCTAAGCATAAGCTGAAGTGATGCAGAGAGTTCATGGAAAAGACATGCATGGAGATGGGTTTTTCTCCCCAGGCACTGGATGGTTTCTCACAGGTTTGTTTCTCCATGTTATTAGGCTGCATGCTGACATGGAGCAGATGAAACAAGTAGATATGATGATCTGAGTGCAAGCTGTGATCATGTTTCTCAAACAGAAGAGTTAGAAGGATGAGGCATGAAAATACATTGCATCTGGGGAGTTTAAAGACATCCTAAGGGATCATCTTCAGTGTTGCCTACTATTACCAAACCTATCTGGCTACATTATTGGTACAGCCTCCAATATCTTGGTGAGTTTGTCTCACTACAAATGGAAGTGTCCTTAAACTGTTCACTAATAACACTAGATATATCCAAAGAAAAACATAGTGGCATTTAAGATACTAGAGAGAGCTAGTGAAGATCCTGAGATACTGGAAAGTATTTCAATGATGGTGAAAGGATATTTGACTTCACAGTATTCCAACGTCAAACAAAAGGTATGTTATCAATGTGCAAGCCATATACTACTGATCAGTAAATCCCACACAAAGCTCATGAACAGCCTAAAGGTGCAGAGTCATATCTCAGCTCTTGCTAGGACAATGGCACCAGGTGGTTATTTTGAGATCACACTCAATAATTGGGTGTGCTATGCTTTGCTGGTGTATATTAGACACAAATTACTTTCATAATTCTTACAAACAATTCTTTCTGCCCCTTCCTCCCAATCTCTCTCCTATCCAAGAAGTGTTCTTCAATGGTCACATTCAATCATTTGGTGAAAGAAGGCACCATTGCTGTAGTAACTCACAAGCAATCCTTACATAATGCCAATACCAATGCTACAAATAGAGAAGGAAAAGGAAAAGCAGCAGTGGCCAGTGGGACCACAACAGCTGATAAAACCTCCACCCAGATGAGCACAAATGAAAAGATATGGTCATATAACAGGCTCTGGGAGTTTGTAGATCTCCTTCTCAGTCAATCTTGAGCAGTAGTGGCCATGAAAGACAATATGATCCAGGGGCAACAGAAAATTGTGGAAGTGTGAGTGGTGGCTTGATACATCCCCTCAATTACTCCAGCTCACCAATGACACTCATAAAATGTTCATGAAGTGCCTTCAGGTGGACATGAAGCCTTTTCCCCCTGGTGCTTCTCAATCTAATAGCCCTCCTGCTGAGAAGGTTACTCTACTATGGTTGCAAGACATCAACAAGAAGCTCATGTGGTCTAATCCCTGCACTGCCTAATACCCTTCTATTATACTTTCATCATAATTGCTGACACATGAGCACTATATCTAGCTACAATGCAATAATTGGTTTTGCTTTTTTAATATGTGATTGCCAATGATTGTACCTTACTACAACATTGCTTGAGTGTCAGGTTGACATAGTTGGTATATCAGGCTTGTAGTTAGTATGGGGTAAATCTTGGCAGCACAGATCTGTTAGCTGTTTGGTTTTTTCAGCATTACCCCTAATCCTTGTGGTACATGGGCTCCATATAGCTGATACATTCAGGCTGACCTCAGGCTGACTTCAGACAAAATAGCAATGTGGCTGTTAACATGAGGAAAATTATATATAGGCCCAAACCATGTGGAAACATTATGAAAAGCCTTACTACAACCTGAAAGTGATAACAATAACCAGATATTTAGAGCTCTTAGCAGTTTTGCATGCTCTTCACAAGTGGAAGAATTATCTTCAGGGCACTGGGTTGTCCATTATGATTATCACTGATCATAAAAACCTGGCTTATTTTAGGGACCCTTGCAAACTCTCTTATCGCCAGGCTTGCTGGCACCTTTTCCTGCAAGATTTTGATCTCATTTTGCCCCTGTTCCCAGCACTTTCATGGATCCTGCTAATGCCCTCTTCTACTATGACTGTATTGAAACCTCCTCCAACAACCAGGTGGTTACCCTCCTCCCTGACACTATCTTTGTTTACAATCTTGACCTTGCCCTTGCCAAAAAGATCACCACCTTCATTGCCACTGACCCCCTTGTCCAATCTGCCCTTTGTGCCATAGAGGAGTCCCAACCCCTCTTGGCTGCTCTTGTCCTAATGATTGGATATATCATGATAGCAACCTGTACTACCAAGGCTGCCTTTACATTCCCCCTTTCACATGTCAGGACCTTGTCCAATCTATCCATGACTCCTCCACTGGTGGCCATTGTGGCATCTTTTGCACTATAGAACTTATCTCTTGTGATTACTGGTGGTCTGGGCTTGTAGTATTCATCTGTCAATTTGTTTCCAGGTGCACTGTCTGCCAGGCCAACAAGGTCAACACATACCCCATGGCACCCCCCCTCTGCCCTCTCCTATCCATGTGTACCTGCCCCTTTCAACAAGTCTTGGTTGACCTTGTTACCAGTCTCCCCTCTGTTTAGGGTTATGATGTGCTCATGGTTGTGGTCAATCATGGGCTTATGAAGGGGGTAATCTTAATGCCTTGCACTTCAACTATCAGCATGGAAGGAGTGGCTAAAATATTTTATGAGAAAGTCTTCACTAGGTTCAGTTTTCACAACTATGTTATTTCAGATAGAGGTCTGCAGCTTGCCTTAGCCTTTGCCAAAGAACTGGCCAGGATTTTGCAATATAATGTCCACCTGTTCTCCACCTACCATCCTCAGACTGATGGTGAAACTGAATGCATCAATCAGGAAATTGAAACCCTGAGAATCTTTTGTAATGGAGTACAAACATAATGGAGAGAACTGATACCCTCTGCAGAATTCTACCATAACTCCTTAGTACATTTGATCACAAGAAAAATGCCATTCTCACTCATGATGGGCTATGAACCCCACACATATCCTCCACTCTGACCCTCCTTTGTTGATTTCCTTGACAGATACCTCTTTCATACCAAAAAAGCCCAAGAAGAAGTGCTAGTGGCCCATGAACTGGCCCAGAAGGTGATAAAATCCTGTATAACCACCAAGTTCACCCCTTGGAAACTGGGTGATAAGGTTTGGCTGGAAGAAAAAAATCTCTGTGTCCCTGACCAGTCACAAAAACTGCTACTGAAATGCTATGGCCCATTCAAGATAGAAGCAGTTATTTTGCCTATTGCCTATTGCCTCTGACTCCCTCCTGCATGGAAAATTCAAAATGTGTTCCATGCATCTCTGCTATTGCCATATCATGAAACACTGGAGCATGATCCAAACTTCACATATGACCCACCTGACATCAATGGAGATGAAGTGGAGTTTGAAGTGGGGAAGATTCTGCAGTACAAGAAGGTGTGCAGATTATTCCAATTTCTGATCTTCTGGAAAGGCTGGCTGATTTTGGAATTGATGTGGGAATTTGAAGAAAACCTGGAGAATGCACAGACCATCCTCCAGGAATATAAAGTCCAGTTCCCTGCTGACTTCCCCTCAGCCTAACCAACTACCTCACCTACCAGCAGCATGTCCAACAGTTGTACCTCCACTTCCTCCTCTTCATCTTGCTGCTCCTACCACCCTGCCCCTCACATCCTACCCCCATACCATGTTTGTTCCATGTGCCTTTCCACTAGGTGCCATAATATGTTGTATGCTTCTGTTTTTCTAAATATTCAACTTACTCTTTTAATTGAATATGATCCAATATTTACAAGCAATGCCACCTTATGTGGTCTTGCTACTTTGTTTTTCACCTATTCCTCTCTCAATTTACTCTACTTCAAAGCTATCCCCCAACACTCATACCAGGACATTGATGGCACCTTTCACAGTGTTATCATCCAGCTGGAACTGGCAGATGTCCAGGCCACTATCTTAGGCCTTCTTCACACTAATGGCTTTGGCTATGTCATAGATTGTCTCCTCCTCACCAATATTTCCAGTATTCTTAGGCCTTTGTATGAGTCATTGAGCCCTACAGACCAGCATATCTATGACAATGACCACTTCTTGTCCACACCCATGCTGCCTGCCAAAGTACTGACCCATCCTATCATCCTGAACTTGCTGCCACCACCCACCCTCCCAACCCATGCTGCCAAAGGTGGCATCTCCACCAAATTTGATATGGCCTGCACTGAAAGCCTAGAGGTCACTGACTGTGCCATGAAGGAGCAGAAGACATCAGCCATGTTTTCCCTGTGAGGGTCTGTCTCTAATCTCATTATCATCAATAACCCAGTCTTTCCACCTGGCCTTTCAATTCCACCACCTCAATCTCTCTGCTGCTTTTGATGTGACTTCCCTGACCACCTTGTCCAGTACTGCCCTTGCTACAGATGCACCACCTGTTTTCTCTGGGCCCCTGGCCACACTTATGGGTGATCCCCTCTGCCTGTTTCCCAGTATTGTCATGCACCTGGTCATCCTCCCCATCATTGCCCCTTTTGCCCTTGTGCATGCTGTGGATCCTCTGCCCATCTAGCTTGCATGTGTCCTAAGGCCCATCATGCTTTCTTAGCCACTGACTTTGATAATAACAATGTTGTGTACAATGAGGGCAATCTTTCAGGGCCAGAACTTTGAAATCATGGTGAAAGATGTTTTAGAAGTAGTTTTCAAGGTGGTCCTTTGAAGCTACAAAGGGGGGAATGTTATAATAGGGCAATATGCTAAGAATATTTCTTTCCATTTTATATACTTCTCTTTGGGTCATCACAATGAGCCAAGTACTTCAGCTTGGGCTGACTTTTCATTCTCACGACCATAGCTGCTTTCTGATGAAACATTCATTTAGACTTCCTGAATGTCTCCATGGCTGGTTATTGTTTTATCTCTTTTTGGACACTTTTCCCTTTCTATGGAAATTTTCCTCAAGAATTCCATTGTATTCCTTGGTCCATGCATGGACCTTCCATAGTATAAATAGTACCCTCTCTTTCTCTGTACATTAAGCTAGTTCTATATAATTCACCCTTGCTTGGAACTCTCCATTGGCATAAGGTTGATCATCAATAAGACCCCTTGGTGTGTATTCTCTACTCTATAGGACTTTGTCTAGCCTTGGAGTAGACACTTAGCTAGATTCCATGCAAGATGCATATCAGGGAGCAGGGAAAAAATACATACCAGCAGGATCAAGTGCATTTTGGTTCCTAGTATTGAATGACTTGGGCATCAGACTATAGCTACAATAGATTGAATATCCTGAAAACAGGCAAAAGAGAGGAAGGAGATGCTATCCAAGATATAGTCAGTGAAAAACCAAAAAAAAACACATCTGCATGACCATCATCTTGCTGTTTGCATGAGGCTTTGTATGTCAAACAGTTCCAATTTCCTCCAGATGAAGGGGATGAAGTAATCAAGACAGTTGAGATTTGAGGTTAGCCTCAAGCAACCACAGGCACATAAGTCACATGACCACTGTCACCACTTCAATCACTCATCTTTGTTCATTCAATGTTCAATGTTCTACATTCAGTCATGCTACCCATTATAATTCTTGCTGACACTGTTAACTCTGACCATGGTGGCTATATTATTGAGCCCCTTTTTTTTATTATACATTTCTCTGGGGTTGTTACCTCACATCTTTCCTCTCACATTGTAAGTTTCAGCACTGATCCCCCTATGTTTTTCCCTAGTTGACCAAATATAGCCTGTTGAAGTGTTTGTCAAACTTCCCAATGAGCTATTTGACAAGCTCTACTCTGTCGTTACTGGGGAATGTTCTCTTCCAAGCAACAGATTACAGTGCAAATACACTGGATTTCACCCACAACTAGTAAGTATTAATCTTTGGTCAATTAACATTCTAACTGTGTTACAGGCCATATTCCCCTTTCTTCCTCTAGCAAGACACTTTGACTGCCAGAATGAACAACACTGGTGCTCACTTTCAGATGAGATTCAGTATGCACTCATGAAAACTATGAAGACCAGGAAGCAGTCACAGTGTGGTGATCTGATGATGGACTTATTCTAGATGGCATTTGTTGCAGCTTACCCATCTTTCCCTGGTGGAAAATGGGCTACATGGGATGCACATATTCCTATGAGTGGAACCTTCCTTACATGTTGGCTTGCAGATTCTGGACTATGGCAATTCAGAGAGTTCTACACATCTGAGGTAGTTTGTCAATTTGTTTTTGACAAGCTCAGGGAAATTGTCAAGCATTTCTTTTCCATATCAATCATCTCAAGTCTGTAGTTTCAATGTATACCAATGTCAACAATCATGCACATTGTTTCACTGATTTCTTTCATGTTGTATTGGACTGTTACTGTTAGATTTGGACCTCAACTATACTGCAACAAGAGGCAGTGTATTCTGCAGCTGCCAATAATCAATCTCTGGTGTCAGCTTGGACACTCAATGGATGTATAAGTGACACTTGTAGGACATATAGTGTGGAGTCACTATGACATTTCTGCCATTTGTCTACCATACCTTTGCATGAGTCATCTTACAAAGGCAGGTCCCATAGCAGTGCCAAGTGTTACAACATGGCTTACTGGTGGTATCACTGACCTCAGACAAACCTCAGACATTCTATGTCAACATAACATACAATTGCTGATGATTGGCCAATGACAAGCCAAATAAGTGTATCCAGTTCTATTGAGGCATGTTTGAAATTATGTACAGGATATACATAGAATTTTCAGCATATGTCTAATAAACACCTCACAAAAATGGCCATGTACCCAGGCCCTAATAACAGCTTGGCTCAGCCTGGCTTTTGAGGGCTCAGCTTAGCCAGCTCAGGGCTTTAGGCCAGGCCTGCACAACACTAATTCTGGTGTTGTTGTTCAAATAGAAATCTTGCCAGCAAAGATGTGATGTTCAGGATATGCAGCTTATCACCAAGCTAAAGCAGAGTGCATGCATGCTTGTGCTCTTTATGAACAATAAGACACAAGGTATACAAGCATGTTAAGGAAACTTATAAATAGTTTGTGTAAGGTAAATGTAGGCCTCTACAGTGGTGGAATCTATATTGTCAGGCACTGCAGCTCCTTTATCTTCATCATAGGATTCCTCCTGATGTCCTCCATATTGTGGGGCATAATCATCACCTTCATGAAACCATACATTAATTTTGTCCAAGCTAGGTTTGGAAACTACATATATTCACAGGAATTTATCCCTTTGGTTTTGGTATTAGGGATTGGATCAACAAAAATATGAAAATCTAGCATTCCATGTGCAACAAAGTCACTGCAAGCAGCAGCTAGCTTGTTGATGCACTGGCTGGTGAGTAATATTTGTCCAAGAGGCTCATTTTGGTTGGACTGCCAGTATGGCTCTTTGATCACCTTGGTATGTTTGAATTCCATGATCAAGGAACAAAGACCATTGGGTGCACCAAATAGATGTATCATATCAAAATAATGCTTCATAGAGTGTTGCTGTGGAAGGAAAAATGAACTAATAACATTTTCATTCTTGAAAAATTTGTGGTACTGGTGAAAACAATTGAGTGCCTCTTGAATCAAATCAAGTGCTTGCTCATTGACAATGTTTCACTGCACCAGATAACAAAATTCCAGGAATACATAGACTATGTGGACCATTTCAGAGACAACATGTTCATTAATGGCAGCCAAATAGACCTGTTGGATGCATCATTATTGGTGCTACTAAACCAAGAAATAACAACAATAAATGAAAATACATTCATAAGGGCTTTGGAATCACTACCCATCCATTGTTTGAAGTTGTGGCCTTGTGGAAATCAGCATATACCTGCAAATAATGCAATAGCAGCAATCCTATGTTGTCAAAGTCAATTTATGTAGTAGTATGGTACCAAGCCAAACCTACCTCTGATCAATGTTGTTGAGGACAACTTGAGCCAATCAATTTTTGTATTGCTCTTTAATATACTTCTCAATCCAGTTGATAAGGTGGCTTTTAAATGTGCCTTTGATAAGTTGGTGTAAAATGTTTGGGAATAGTAATATATAGATGTTTTCACATGGAAAATCATTCGTGAAGGGCTATAAGTTCATGGTTACCATAGTAATATGTTACAAAAGGAATGAATACTTATAGTAAGATCACCAACTATGCCATATTCATTCCATAATATACCAAGGTTGACATCTTCAACAAGTAAGTTTGTATGTTCTTGTGAATGGTAGAGTGCATCCACATCAAAGTCTTTGTTTCTTGCCATATACAGTGACTCCCAAAACTATTTCAATATTTGGTGATTTTACATTGTATAGGATGTAGCATGTCTGGGTGTGGGAATCATGCTTAGTCATAATTGGACAAAATATAGTACATACCCAGAGCTACAAAATCACCCCCTAGTTCATGTGATTCAGTCCAGTGGCTGTGGAGATATGTCCATTGTAAGACATCAATGCCATTGCAACAGTTTTGTAATTATTAACAATACTGTCAGGATCAATCACAAAATGTGAAAGCCTATGCAAGGACTAGAATTCCAAGCATAAAGAAATACATCAATGCTACTGACTACCTATATATACTAACTACAGATGCACATGGGCCAGCTTAGAGCTAGCATGGAATGTACCAGAAGATTCCAGATAAGATTCTGATAGCCCTAGTGGCTATGTGATAAGATAAGATAAGATTAGATAAGATGAAAGAGAAAAGGAAGAGAAAGTACTGTATAATACAAGTAAAGGGAGATAAAAAAGTAAAGTTTTGACATTACCCCCTTTTCAAGGCTGTTGCTCCAAAACAGTGGGGATTTCAAATAGGTGAGAGGAAAGAGAGATAAGGGAAGTGGCATAAGACTTGAAGTTCAGGTCTTTGTTATCACTGACATACAAAGAACAATCACACTTTTCAAAGAAGGCTTGGCATATTGCATCAGGGTGTTCTTTATAGTATTTTTCCAATGTGCCCTTGGCATTTATGAGGTATGCCTTGGATTGCCAGGTGCAATCTTCATATGGGTAGCCTTTCCATTGTATAAGGTATTTGATATTTCCTTGGTGTTTGTGGGAGTCAATGATGTACTTGACTTTGTACTCTTTAATCTATTTGACTACAACTGGTGGTGGCAGTGTGGGTTTGACCTATGATGGGAATATTTCTTCTGTATAAGGCCAAAGGTGGAATTTATGAAAGATAGGATGGATTCCATGCCATGTCTTTGAAAGTTTAAGCTCATATGCAGCTGGCCTGACTTTCTTTAGGATCTCAAAGGTCCATATAATTTGTCTTTCAGCTTTTTTGGTCAGTCAGTCAGAGCAGATGTGTTTCCCATCAACTAGGATCTTATCTCCTGCCTTGTATTGGAGGGGAGTGTGCACAATTCTAATATGCACCTTGCATAGAATCTAGCTGAGCATCTACTCAATGGCAAGATGAAGTCCAATAGAGTAGAGGGAATATATGCTTCTGGGGAAGAATTCCATAGAAAGGGAAAAGTGTCCAGAAGGAGATGAAATACAAACTGGTTATGGAAACATCTGTGAAGTCTGAAAGAAGGATGTTCCATTTGAAACAGTTAAGGACATGAGAAAGAAAAGTCAGCCCTGGAAGAAGTACTAGGTTTGTTGGGATGACCAAGAGGGAAATAGATCAAATGGAAAGAAATGTCCTTAAGATATTGTCCTACCATAACATTACCCCCTTCATAGCTTTCAAGAGCCATCTCAAAAACAACTTCTATACTATCTATCACCAGAATCTCAAAGTTCCAGCCCCAAAAGGTTGCCCTCATTGTACACAATGTTGTTATCATCAAAATCAGAGGCCAAGAAAGTACAACAGGCCTTGGGGCAGGTGCTAGCAAGATGAGCAAAGAACCCACAATGTGCACAAGGGTGAAAGGGGCAATGGTGGGGAGGGTGATCAGGCACATGACAATATTAAAAAACATGCGAAGGGCATTGCCCACAAGTGTGGCCAGGGGCCCAGAGATGACAAGTGGTGCATTGATATTGGGAGCAGTGGTGGATGAAGTGGTCTGTGGAGTTGCAGCAAAGGCAATTGAGGAAGCAGGGTAGAGGAATGGGGAGGCCAGGTGGTGAGATAGGCTTGTCAATAATGATAGGGCTTGAAACAGACCCTCTCAGGGAAAACACTGCAGATGTCTCTTGTTCTTTAATAGCATGATCAGCATCTTCAAGATCTTTTGCACAGGCCAAGTCAAACTCAGTGGGGATGCCTCCCATAGCCATGTGAGTGGGAATGGTAGGTGGTGGGGGTGGGTTATGAGTGACTGGTTGGATGGATACCTCAACTGGGGGCATAGGCATAGAGAGGGAGTGGTCATTGTCATAAATATGCTGGTCTGTCAGGTTAAGCAACTCATACAGGGGGCCAAGGATGGAGGCAACATTGGTGAGAGGAAGGCAGTCAATGACATAGCCAAAGCTGTTGGTGTGGAGAAGGCCAAGAATGGTGCTGTGAATATTCACTAGGCCAAGCTGGATAGTGATACCATGAAAGGTACCATTAATGTCTTGGTAGAAGTGCTGAGGGATAGCTTTGTGATAGAGGGAGTCAAGAGAAGAATAGGTATGGAACAAAGTGGCAAGGACACATAGGGTGGAATTACTTATAAACATGAGATCTCATTCAATTAAAAGTGTAAGATGAATATTCAATAAAATCAAAGTATACAATATATTGCATTGGCCAGTGGGGAGGCACATGGATCTGACATGGTAGGGTGGTAGAGTGCAGGGTGCTGGTTGGTAGGAACAATGAGATGCTGAGGACAAGGTGGAAGTGTGGCCATTGGACATCTTGCTGGTTGGTTGAGGTGGTTGATTAAACTGGAGGGAAGTCAGTGGGAAACCAGGCTTTATATTCCTGGAGGATGGTCTGTGCATTTTCTAGGTTCTCCTCAGATTCCCATGTTGATTCTGAGATCAGCCATCCTTTCCAAAAGATTAGGAAGCAGAAAGACCTGCATACCTTCTTATGCCACAGAATCTTCCCAACTTCAAACTTCATCTCATCTCTGTCGATGTCAGGTGGGTCATATGTGAAATTCAGACTGTGCTCCAGAGTTTCATGATATAGCAATAAGAGGGAAGCATGGAACATGTTGTGAATTTTCCATATTAGAGGAAGTCAGAGGCAATAAATGATGGAGGAGATGGCCACTTCTATTTCAAATGGACTGTATTGCTTGGGCAGGAGTTTTTGCAATTGGTCTGACACATGAAGGTTCTTTCCTTCCAACCATACCTTATTGCCCTATTTCCAGGGGGTGAACTTGGCAGTAATATGGGATTTCATTGCCTTTTTGACCAGTTCATGGGCCAATAATGCCTCCTCATGTGCTTTCTCTATGTAGGAGAGGCATCCATTGAGAGAGTCAACAAATGAGGGTCAAAGTGGGGGGTATATGCAGGGCTTGTAGCCCATCATGAGAGAGAATGTGGTTTTCTTAGTAACAGAATGAACAGAGGAATTGTGGTGGAACTTAGCAGATGGGATTAATTCTCACCATTGCATCTGGACACCATTGCAAAAGGTTCATAGGTATGTTTTGACCTCCTGGTTGACTTGTTCCATTTCTCCATTAGTCTATAGATGATAGGCAGATAAGAGGTGTATGTCATATTGTAAGATCCTAGCCAGTTCCTTGGCAAAAGCTGAGGTGAACTATGGGCCTCTATTAGATATAACATGGTCATGAAGACCAAACCTAGTGAACACTTTTTCATAGAAAATCTTAGCCACTCCTTCCATATTGATAGTTGAGGTGCAAGAAGTTAAGATTACCCACTTTATAAGCCCATGGTTGACCATGACCATAAGTGCATCATAGCCCTATACAGGGGGAAGACTGGTAATGAGATCAACTGACACAATGGTGGCTTTGAGGGATTTCTCAACTCCTCGAAGAAAGAAGATGACAGGATTACTAGAGGTGGCAGGCTGGGGTTGTGGAGTGGAGAATGGAGATCTTGAGGGGTTACAGATACTATATGTGGGGGTTGAAATGATAGGTGATAACTTAACTCCTTGATAGGAGAATGGGTTATTGAGAAGCTAGTTCTTTTGATATGCAACTTGCATAGAATCTAGCTAAGCATCTACTCAATGGCAAGATGAAGTCCAATAAAGTAGAGGGAATATGTGCCAAAGATCTCATTGACAATCAACCTCATGCCAACAAAGAGTTCCAGGCAAGGGTGAATTGTGTAGAACTAGCTTAGAATGTACAGAGGAAAAGAGACACTATTTATATTATGAAGAGTCCATGCATGAACCAAGGAACACAATGGAATTCTGGGGAAGAATTTCATAGAAAGGGAAAAGTGTCCAGAAAAAGATGAAATACAAACTGGTTATGGAAATATCTGCAAAGTCTGAAAAAAGAATGTTCCATCTGAAACAGTTAAGGACATGAGAAAGAAAAGTTGGCCCTGGAAGAAGTACTAGGCTTGTTGGGATGACCAAGAAGGAAATAGGTGAAATGGAAAGAAATGTCCTCAGCATATCATCCTACCATAACACATCTGGTCATAGTACTTCTTCATATTAGCAGCAGCTTTTTCTAGTGCATTTTTTGCTTGCACTTGTGACTCCTTCATTCTAGATGTGAACTTATGAGCTTCCTTGCTTCTTGTGTTTTGGGCATCATTGACCATGATTATAGGTTGTTGGCCATAGTTTAACAGAAAGGGCAATGATTGAGTTACACTACTTGTCTTTTAATTGTGTGCAAACTCAACTAGTGCTAACCATTCAACCCAATCATTTTGATGATAATTTACATAGAGGTGAAGGTACAACTTGACTTCTGAGTTGATCCATTCAGTCTGGCCATCAGCTTGGGAATGATAGACCATGGAGGGATTGCCTTTGATATATAGAAGCTTATAAAGATCAGTCATGAATACCAACATGAATTGTGGTCCTCAGTTTAAGATCACTTTCTTGGAAGTGCCATGTAGTTTAGAAACATGGTCATGGAATATCATAGCCACTCCCTTGGTGGTAATTATGGACAAGACTGGGAAAAGATGTATCATCTTGGAGAACTGATTCACAATTGTGAAAATTGCATCCTTGCCTTGTAACTCTGGCAAGGGACTGATTATGTTGATAGAGATGATTTTCCAAGGGGCAGAGGGAATTTTGTTTGGTGTAAGTGGCATATGGGCAGGGGCCATGCAGTTTTCTGGCAATTATCACATCCTTGGACATAGGTATCAATGTCTTTCTTTATTGTGGGCCAATAGTAGCATGTCATGATGAGATCATGCATTCAGTGAGCTCCTGGGTGACCAGCAATCAGGTGATCATGGTTTTCCCAGATGATTTTCTCTCTCAACTCTTTGACCCATGATATATAGAGGAGAATTTTCTAGTATATGAGACCATTCTTTTTTGTCCATGAGGAACTATCTTTCTCAAGACCTTTGGTTGCATACTTCTTGGCATGCTTCTGGTACTGTGTAATTTGTGACTCTATACTAGACCAGGTTTGTGCTTGACTTTCTAATCCTTCAGGTGAGAAGTAGATCATCCACTGCTGTGCTTTGGTCTCAGTGGTCAGGTTTGGAGTGTAAAGTCAGTTGGGGAGTAAGACTTTCTGTTTATTATCTGAGTCTACCTCCTTTTCATAGTCTGGCCTCCTGGACAGAGGATTAGCTGGGTTTGTTTTGCCAGATCTATGCTTGATGATGAAATTATACTCTTGGATGATTTGTTGCCATCAGGCTTGTTATCAGGATAGGTTGACCAGCTTTTTGAAGTACTTCAAATTCTTGTGATCTGCTAAGAATTCAAACAGGTGTTTGGCATCAAATAGGTATTGATGCCGCTCTTTCAATGCATAGATGACCACTAGCATCTCTAGATTTGCAGCATGGTAGTTTCTTTCTGCATTGTTGAGTAATTGAAAAATAAACACCACTGGGTGCCATACCCCTCCTTGGTATTGCAATAGGACAGCCCCTATGCCAATTCCTGAGCTGTTAGTTTCTACTCTGAATGGATCCTTATCATTGGGCATAGTGAGAGCTGGTGTGGACATTAGCATCTCTTTGAGCTTGTCTATTGCAGCTTGGTATTCTTTGGTTCATTTGAACTCCTTTGACTCAGATGTTAGTGCATTTAATGGTTGAGTGATCTGTGAAAAGTTCTTAATGAATCTTTGGTAGAAGTTGAGGAACCCTAGGAATTCCCTTAATTGTTTTTGCATTTGGGGAATAGGCCAGTCTTTGATTGCTTGTACCTTTTTTGCTCTATCTTGACCTTATCCTATGACACAATTATTCCAAGAAATTTTGTCTCTTATACTTCAAAGTCACATTTATCATGTCTTAGATACAGGTGCTCTCATCAGAGTATACTAAGGACCTCTCAAACTATATGTCAATGTTCTTCGAGCATCTTCATGAAGATCATGATGTTATTGATGTATACTATAACCATGCCATGATCTATCAGCTCCTTGAACAATGAGTTTATTATGGTCTGAAACATGGCCAGTGAGTTGGTAAGTCCAAAGAACATAATGAGTGGCTCAAACAGCCCTCAGTTGGTGCAGAAGGCAACCTTCCATTTGTCACCCTTTTTCATCCACACATTGTTATAGCCCCATCTGATGTCAAGCTTAGTATAATATCTGGCTGACTTTAACTTGTCTACTAGTTTGTTTATCAAAGGCAGTGGGTATCTATTCTGGATGGTGACCACATTCAACTTCTGGTAATCCTGTACAGGCCTTAACTGGCCATCTTTCTTCTTGATGAAGAAAAATGCAGAGGCAGACTCTTGGAAGGTCTAATTCATCCCAACTTCAAATTTTCTTCAAGAAATGCATCCAGCTCCTTTTGTTCACCTGGGCCTAGCAGGTATGTCAATAACATGATCACCTGGTAGGAGCTCTATTGCATGGTCCCAAGATTATTGTGGTGGTAACTTATTGAATGACTCTTTGGCAAACATGTTGGTGAAGTCATGGATGTAAGCTGGAGCAGCCTTTTGAAGGTATTTTTCTTTTTGGTTGCATACTCCTTAGCAGTGATCTCAGTGGCCATATTTCTGAAAAGCCAATCAAGGTCAAATTGGAATAATTATTCACCTTTGGAGTATTTGACCTCAAACTCCTTGTTATTGTCTTCTCCTGTTTCCTCTAGTTTAGGCATGTGGTCATTCTCACACTTAAACTTGATATGACTGATTGGCCAATCTATTTTTGGATTGTGGAGGTGTAGCCAATTTTATCTGAGGAATATAGTATTGGATCCTAACTTGATCACTGCTAGAGCTATTTTCTCACTATGATCTAGGATTTTAAGCTTCACTGTGGCAAAATCTGTGATACTCCCCACCTTGTTTAATAAGCTGTCAGTGTTGTACACTCAAATGGGACAAGGAAGTTTGGTAGTTTGTAGACCCTTTTCTTTGATGAATTTGATGTCAATTGAACAACCTGTGCACCCAGAATCTATCAAGGTCTTAGTCTGGATTTCCTTGCCACTGTCTGCTATTATACTAGCAGGCAATTCTAGACTATTACAAGGGTCTCAATGTCATTCTGATGCCTTTTTAAATTGTGGTTTCTTTTATAGGTCACAAAGCACCCACATGGACTCCTCTTTGGTCATATTCCAAAGATATGCCAATAGGTCTTTGTCTATCCAGGTCATCACTTGTGATGTATGAAGAAGTGGATATAATCTAGTGTGCATTTTTCATCTTTTCTTCATTCTTGTCACTGGATCCATCAAATTGACCAGGAATTGATTGTGTTGAGCCATTGGCCTTAGATTTGTCACATACCAGTACTTCCAAAACCCCTACTACCACATTCTGCTTTATCTTTAAAGTGGTTTGTCTCATATAATATAGGGGTTTGAATTTTTTCAATCATTAACTGAGCTACACAATCTCTGACATTAACCTTAAAGTTCTTATTAGAGTGGTTAAAAAGGACAATCTTTATCTCCCCTCTATAATCCAAGTTGATTACACCAGCTCTGGTGACTATCAAGGCTTTGACTGCCAACACAAATCATGGTGCAATACAGCCATAGTGGCCTGGTTCAATGGCTACATGAGTTTTTATGGAGATTAAAGCCTATTCACATGCAAGGACTGTTGCTTCTTCTTTGATGTACAGATCAAATCTTACTGCACTGGGAGATCCTTGCTTAGAAAGTGGAATCATCTGGTCCTCTTGGACCACTTCCAAAATGCCTTGCTCATTCTTCTTTTTAATGATCTTGAGGACTTTATCATCACTGAGGGTTTTCTTTGATTCACCTGAAACCTTCTTTTTTTTGAGGATTTTCTTCAGTTCATCCTTAACTGGCTTCTTGTCTTTTGGTTGGATGACTAACATTTTACCCAAAGGATATTCAATTCTTGGGATTTCCTTGACCTCATTTGAGTTAGAGGCAGGCTTTTTTGTCTTTTTGCACTTTTCCTTCTTAGCATGAATTATGACCATTATTCCAGAGGCAAACTTAACACATAATATTTCCTTTGATAAGTCACTAGACTCTTCAACTGGCAGTATATTATATCTATTCTTGGTACTGCTACTAGGTACAGGAGCCATAGCTACTTCTTTTTCTGCAAATTTTTTCCTGTGGTCTCTGCATGGCCACTCTTTGCCACATATTGTATATTCAATCTTAAATCCACTACTGGTAGATGAGGCAGGAGAGGTAGCCCTCTCTTTCTTGTAACTCTTGGTATTTTTAGGTGCTCTGTGCTCAGCAGCAGATGGCCTTCAGATCCTTGAGTTCTTGGACATTTTTGGTAATGGCCAGTCCTGGGCTGTGGTGGGAGTTGTGGGTGAGTTGAGAGCCTTTGTGATGTAGTGTAATGGGTCCCTTGATCCTGTCTCTTCATCACTCTCTTCATCACTCTCATCTCTTGATGGTAAACTGCCATCAGAAGATCCTGTTATCTTGGCAATCTTTACAAAGGGGGTAGCAGAGGCAAAAAGAGCTGCTATTTCACTTGAGGAAAGTGATATGGTGCTCTTATAGAGCTTCTTTGTCTCTGTCACTGGGGTTTCAGGTTTATAGGAGAATATAAAAGAGGTGCATGGTAGTGCCATGATAAAGGTTTTAGCTGACAAGGTGAACCTCTCATCATCAGCATCTAAGAAGGAAGTGTGAGCAGGTGCTATGAAGGTATTGGACAATAGTGGGATGTCTTCATCCTCCTCATCACCTCATATATTGTTGGTGATGGGAGCATAGGCCTCTTTGTGAGTATGCCTGCAAAAGCACTTTGAGTTAGGATTCTGGTACTGTAGTACTGCTGCATTAAGAGAGGTCTCTTTCAAAGTGGAAGAGGAGCCAGTTTTAACCTTTCAGCCAAAAAGGAGGAGAATCACTGCCATTTTGTTTAAGTAGATGGCAAATCTACTGAGTCAGGGCTAGAGAAGGGGGCATACTGTCCAAGCACCAAGAGTTCTCACCAAATGTGACTTCTCAAGGTTTGGGATTGAAAGTGGGAATAGGAAAAAGGAAAACTTGGTTTTCTTCACTGGTCTCCTCAAAGCTTCTTTTCACCACTTGAGGAGTAGAGGCATCCATGGAACACTGTTCTTATAGACCAGAACAGAGAAGACTTGATAGACACACTAAGGTGGTGTTATACAACACTATAACAGAGTGTTCTCTGGCAGATTGTAATGTGAGTATCTGCTATCATGGGGACCAGATATATCATCTATTCCTAAATGCCTCAGCAGCCCTAGCATGGGTAAGGGGCAGGCACTGCCAGTGTCCACTCTATTAACCTTGAGCAAAGGTATATTAATCTGTTATGGTGGTTTACCAGTGACATTGAGTGTCACATGCTGTTCCTCCAAACCTAGGGTCCAGTTTTGTGACCTCTGGTGAAGTGCCTCAGGTCAGAAGATGGGTGGCTTCATTTGAAGAGAACTCTGCTGGAATGTGGGGAAGAAAAGAAGGACTTAATAGAGAAGCCTAATGACTAAAGAAACTATCTCCAATTTGAAGGAAGTGGAATAGGCAAGAGTTTGTGCATAAAGGCTTTGAAAGTGCAAGGGGTACTAGCCACACTTGAAGAAAGCAGACTAGGCAAAGGGTTGAGGGTGAACTTGGAAGGGCAATGCAAAGTGCACCATTATGCTCCAAACTTGCAAGGAGGAGCTAAGGCTTAATTCACTTGACAATGGGTGATGAGTGAAGAATGGAAGTAATAAGCTGGTAATTATGAAGAACAACAAGCAGTGGAAAGAGGGGATGCTTGGAATTATGTCAGGATTAATTACAAAATGTGAAAGCCTATGCAAGGACTAGAATTCCAAGTGTAAAGAAATATATTAATTCTACTGACTACCTATATATATTAACTACAGATGTGCATGGGCCAGCTTAGGGCCAGCATGGAATGTACCAGAAGGTTCCAGATAAGATTATGATGGCCCTAGTGGCTATGTGATAAGATAAGATAAGATTAGATAAGATGAAAGAGAAAAAGAAGAGAAAGTATTGTATAGTACAAGTAAAGGGAGATGAAAAAGTAAAGTTCTGACAAATACTAGGGTATCAGTACTTGGTATAACCTCCTTTTGCCTTCAGCACTGCCTCAATCCTTCTAAGCATGCTTTCAATTAACTTCTGACACTCCTCAGCTGGTATTCCTTCCCACTCCACTTCAACTCTTTCCTATAACTCCAAAATTCCACTAGGAGAATTCTAATAGCTTGCAAGCCTTCTTTTAAGGTGACTCCAGAGATGTTCTATAGGATTAAGATCAGGAGACTGTGCAGGCCATATCATAGTCCTAAAAGCCTGCTTCTTCAGCCAGTCCTTGACCATCTTGCAAGTATGCTTGAAATCATTGACTTGCTGAAAAATAACATCTTAAGGATTGAAATGATAATGGTTCAAGGACTCTTGAAGTTTATCCTTCAAAATTCGAAGGTAGAGTTCCCCATTCATCTTCCCATCAATCTTGGCTGCATATCCAACCCCCTCTCAAGCCATGTAACCCCACATCATCAGTGAATCCCCTCCAAACTTGACAGTTTCCTCTATCAATCTATCATTGAGTCCCTCTCCTGACTTTTTCCACACCCACTTGCATCCATCTGACCACAGGTGATTTATTTTGGTCTTATCTGACCATACTACCTTCTTCCAATCCCCCAAAGTCCAGTCTTTGTGAGCATTGGCAAAGTCCAAATAAGCCTTGCAATATTTGGCAAAAAATAGAGGATGTTTCTTCTTAACTATAGCTTTCATGCCCACTTTTCTGTAGAGATCTGCAAATGGTACTGGGATGGAGAGGCTGGTTTATGATATTGGACAAGGTTTTGGTGACTTGGACAGCATTTTCTGCCTTGTGAAATGAGATCAAATGGAGAGCATGGTGAGCATTGGCAGCTGAAAGCTTGGCTAGGTGGCCTCCAGCAGACTTTTGCAGGTCAGAATGCTCTTTAGAGTGAAGCTGAGAAACAGTTGAGATATGAATACCCAGGTAGGAGGCAATGGAGTGAGCAGAGTGGCCTACATTAAGCCTAGAGAGGATGGTATTATTTTGTATAGCAGAAAAAGATCTTATAATGATGGTGGGTGGAAACAAAGAGGTGTGTGAACTTTTTTAAACTCAGACATGATATTTATATGTGTATCTTTATTTTTAATGCCAAACAACAAAAACTATGCCCCTACTTGACTGAGATCCATCATTCATATTAATAGTTACAAAACTGTTGCAATGGCATTGATGTCTTACAATGGACATATTTCCACAGCAACTGAACCAAATCACATGCCTGGGGGGCAATCATGTAGCTCAGGGTATGTACTATATTTCCTTCCAGTATAACTAAGCATGATTCCCACACCCAGATGCACTACATCCTATACAATGTAAAATCACCAAATATTGCAACAGTTTTGGAAGTTACTATATCTAGACTGCAGTCATATAAAAGAAAATGTAAAATACAAATGAGCACCTACTTTGGGCACCAATTGCATTTGATGCATGATAATAAGATTTGCTCTCATAGTCTACAATATAGGGTCCAAGGGTGTAAATTATCCATTGAAAGTAGCCATCTGCAAAACACTTGAGTTTCCACTTGTGCATATAAGGTTCCAATCACTTGAATATCTTGGACAAGGACTGATGAAAGATCTGGCAATGAAACTTGAAAGAGGCTGGTGTAACAGCATGTTTCTTTATAGCTGGATATATGTATTGTGATTAATCATACAATACATTATATATCATGCTCACTTCTTGGCATTGCCAAAAATTCAATTAGCTTTATACTGTCCTTATGTGCATAACATGCTATGTTGTGCAAATTACATATCAAGAGATATAGCAGGTAATAGTCATGCTGGCCAGTTACTACTAATACAGTCATCTTGTCAAATCTGAGGATAATAGGGACCATAAGTGCTTCATGTGTTGCAGATAATGATATGCTGGGCTCAGCTCAAGCCCTGAGCCTAGCCTGACCTGACCCTTGAAGCCTGGGCCTGGCCTAGCCCTTCCCTAGGGCTTTATTGGGCTCAAGGCTCAGACTTTCTTTTTGATGGGCCCTGAGCCTTGGGCCTGATTCCCAGCATAGATTTCTCAAGCTATATGGTTGTCAGCAGTCATAGTATTTACCATATTCAATATCTCTTGTTTATTTCTCCATTCTCATATAGAACATTACTGGCATGGAAAATAATGTCTCATTCCAGGCAGTTCATGGTGCTATTGGCTAAATTATGCAATCAAGACAATGCAGTCATACAAGAGCTTTATTTACACCAATTTGACACTCAGCACACAGCTAGTAACAATTCTAAGACATCCAATCCAGCCCTTTCTCTAGATAATGGAACACTCCCCCCATTTCAGTTCCTAACTACCCACAAGTGCAAGAATGGCCCCATTACTGTCATTTCCAGCAATGAAGAAGAGATACCAGCCATGTCAGGCAATGGCAAAGGTAAGTTGTATTGTTACTGCTGTTATTCATTCCACTTGACTTTATATGCTCTACCTTACAGGCACTAAAAAGTGCACACAAATCTCAAACAAACAGAGTCTGCTGCTGCCAGCACATCTAATAGTGATGTTGGTGAGTCTAAATTGACTATCAATATCATCTAGTATTTATTTCAATTGGAATAGCTTTATTATCTACAATATCTCAAAATGAAATGAGCACAGATGGGCTTCTTAATGATATTGGGCTAATTGAGATTGGTAATGCCCCAAATTGTGAGAACTGTACCTGTTATATCAATAATGTTTTCATGGATGTTTACACCAGTGAAAACAATAAAAAGTTTTGTAACTGTAAGAAATGCTTGTAAGTCATTTTATGTAGGCTTCATTGATTGCTTGATCAACCTTATCCTACTTGTAGAAAAGAGTTATGCCTAGTATCTCTTGATTTAAAGACATCAACATTGCAGCATTATTTTGAATGTTATCATCAAGTAAATATATTGTAAAGTACTTTTGTTTGTGTTCTGACTTTTATGCTCTATGATTAGGCTAAGTACTTGCAATGGGCAGAGGCCAATGGATTCATGTCCATGCTCCCAAAGCATTGCAAAGAGCAAAAAGAACAGCTTGCAAGCACTCAGAGGCAAGGTCAACTAGATTCCCACCTTTAACCCATACTGTCCAAGGAAGTTGTTTCACCATATAGTGACAACCTATTTTGTGAAGCCACAATTCAGTGGCTCATCAATACTGACCAGCTGATAGCTGCACTTGAACATTCTTTGTTCAAGAGCATGATTAACATTGTCTCTTGTATAATATCAAGCATGAATATACCCAATCAAAAAGCCATACATTATGGTATCATTGAGATGCTCAAGGGTCAAATTTGTAGTTTACATACATGGTTGCTTGTAGGTAACCCCATTTCACTCATGCAGTATCCTAATTTTACTTGCTTAGGGCAATTTAATCAAAGGATGGGTCAATTTGACCTGTGATGCCTAGCAAGCATCAAATATTGATGCTTATTTTTCTGTGATAGGTTCCTGGATCAAAGAGAAGCTACTGGATGTCTGGAACATTCATACAGCACTCCTTGGATTTTTCTTGCTCAATAGTGCCTACAATGGTGTTTGACTTGGCCAAGCATTATGTAAAGCCACTGCACATTCAGATATATCTTTATAAGGTTGGTTTTAGCTTAGATGTGACATTTATAACTACTCTGATAGTAACAGATCAGTCATGTAACATGCAATAATGCCATAAATATGGATACAATGATGACCAAGTTCACAAAGCAAATAGAATTGATGACAGGCAGAGCATTCCATGGCAAGTGCTGCCATGTACAGTTAGTTATGTTTTATTCCATATAAGCTTGCATGGCTAACATAATATCCTTTTAGGTGCCTTGCTTACATTGTTAACTTAGCCACACAAGCATTGCTTAATGTGTATAGCAAGTCAAAGGCCTATCACCCACAAAATCTGAACAACAACCTCATTGCAAGACAAGGCATACAATAGAATGAAGTTGAAGTAATTTGGACAATTGCTATAAAGGAATGGTCATCAGCCAAGTGAAAACAACTTTTCCAAATGATCTGAATACAAGATAAACCTGATCACCTGCCTCATAAGCAGCTCCTTCAGTTGCTGCTTGATATACCCATTTGCTGTCATTCACATTTCTCATGCTTGAGCAAGCACAAACCCTTAAAGACAACATTAACACCTTTCTACATGAGCTAGCAGCAGCAGAGTGGAGTTATAATTGAAGACAAAAATTGATGGATCTCCAGCTGACTAATGATGAGTAAATGCATGTCCAAGTTCTTCTTGCACTCTTGCACAAAGCAGAATAGGCTCAACAAGCATTCTTATCTGACTGTGGTTCCTCAATTCACCTTGCCCTTCCTGTACTTGAGGTGTTACACAAGACTTGGCATTCTTAGAGCAGCAAGCTCAATTATGTTGACTTTTATACAGGACTTGAAGCTGGGGCCAACAAAATTGGGGAGTATCAGAGGAGAAGTGCAGATAGTTATATGTATATCATAGCAATGTGTATATGCCAATCAGTCTTGATCTAATGAAGTCACTAACAATAAACCTGTATTGTCAAGTATTGAACCCCATTCAAAAAGCTAGTCATGTACAGCACTATTAGGGAAATGACCTACACAATAAGGCTATCAAGCATGTGCAGGACCTCATATATATTCAAATGTTATGAGTCAAATGCCAATACTAAACCTGCTAACTCTTCTAGTATAAAAAACAATATTTAGAGCTAAAGAGCAATACTCAGCTGATTGAGCAAGCAAAATTGGCCACAAAAAGCTCATCTGCATATGGTAAGATTGGCAAGCTGTTAAATATGCTCTTTAATAATGAAAATGACAACAACAATGGTCAATCTGATGCAGCCACAATGGCACAGCCTGCCAATGTCTAGTAACCATGGCTTAAAGATTTTCACAGTTATCTTCAATCCAAAGACCATTTTGCAGCAAAAATGTTGGTCATCCAATAGTGGGGCTTAAATGCAGATAGATATCTGGTTTGTGATTTGCTTACCTGGAATTACCTTTCCATGATGGAAATATCAGTCTCAAGCAAGTACACCTTTTTCTTAGCTGGTATTACAATCAACAAGCACTGCAATAACCTCAAGTCTGATATTGTTCAAGTACTACAATGCATCAAGTGTTTACTTCAACATGACCTACTTTTCCATGAGGATTCTTCAGTTTTTGCTGACATAAAGGGAGATAATAGTGAAGAAAGCATGCCTGACACAAAGAGCAGTGATAATGTGTGGAATAAAATGATCCCAGATACTGACTTGCTGAAATAAGTATTGGATGAAGTGAACAATGATGATAACATTATATTGATAGGACTAGATTAGTTATAATATAGCTACCTCATATCAACTACATCTTGTTAGCTATAGATGGGGGCTGTGGCTTGGGCCCAAGCATGACCCAGGCCTATGATTCAGATGGGCCTGAGCCCTTGCAAGCCCAGCTTAACCCTGGGCTCTAAGCCTGGCCCAGGCCCAGCATATCACTAGTTGTAGGGTTATGAGAAATAATATCCTATACAATAGTCAGCTAAACAAAAATAAACTGAATATAAAGACATACTGCCTCATTTCATGCCAAATTACCTGACATGAAGTTTTACCAACAATAAGTATTTGTTGCAAAGTTATTCTCACAATAGGAAATAAGATCCAAAAGGGCTTGAAAGTCAGTGCTGCTAAGTATTTGTGTGATTGTGCTGCTAGGATTACATATCCAGACATCATAAACATTATCCATCCATGGGGCAGGGTGGGCTGACCAGTCTCTACTATATTTGATACCATAGGATTTCCAGTGAATTTCACCAACTTGTAAGCTGTCAATTATTCCATACAGCTCAGCATAGCTGCTGAATAGTAACCAGCCTCCATACTTGTGGAGATATGCAGAGAATATGTCAAGGAGCTTGTTGACATTCCCTCATGACATCTGGATTTGGGTAGTATTGCTGTGGCTTTGGCTTATAGGTGACTCAAGTTAGAGCTGAGCTGGTGGCTTAGCTGAGTTGTAGTCAAGTCAGCAGAGTCACACAACTCAGCTTAGAATGGCTCAATTAGCCACAACTCCCAGCTTCAAGTCAACTCCAAGCTGCTAGCTGATCTCATCTACATAGTATATACTATTTGCTTGTTGCTGTTATCCAATTATTCTGATGTTTGTTCCTAACATTGCCCCTGCCCCTGCCCTATCCTCATTATATACCACTCATACCCCATCATCCTCATTATTGCTCTTCTTGCCCTTAGCAACAATAACACTGATATGCACCTTGTGTAGAATCTAGCCAAGCATCTACTCAAAAAAAAGACAAAGCCCTTTAGAGCAGAGAATATGTTCCAAGGGTCTTGCTAGTGATCAATCTCACACCAGTGGAGAGTTCACAGCAAGGTAGGATTGCATAGAACTAGCTTATAGTATATGATGAAAAAGGACACCATTTATACTAACAAAGATCTGCACATGGACAAAGGAATATGATGGAATCCTAGGAAAGGATTCCATAAAAGGAAGAAAGTGTTCCTAATAGAGATGAGACAACAAAAGAGATTATGAAATGTTCAAAAAAGAAAATAAATATTCCATTTTAAACTATGGATAAGAAAAGGAGAAATTGGCATGATCAGAGGTACTTGGTTCATCAGGCTGGCCAAAAGTTAAAAGAAAAGAAATATCCTCAGAATATTACCCTACCATAACATTACCCCATTTATAGCTTCAAAGGACCACCTTAAAGACTACCTCTATATGATTCTCTATGTGTATCTCAAAGTTCTGGCCCCAAAAGATTGCCCTCATTGTAAACAATGTCATTATTGTCAAAATCAGAGGCTAAGAAAGCTCAATGGGCCTCTGGGCAGGAACTAGCAAGATGGGCAGACAATTCACAGTATACAAGGGCAAAAGGGACAATGATGGGGAGGATGACCAGCTGTATGACAGTACTGGCAAATGCAATGAGAGTATCTGCCATGCATATCACCAGGGGCCCATTTAAATAAAACAAGTGGTGCATTGGTACTATGGGCAGTGATGGATAAGATGGTCAAACAAGTTGCAGCAAAAGCACTGGAGGAAGTGGGGTGGTGGGATGGACAGGCCTGGCAGGCTAGTGGGTTCATTGATAATGATGGGATTGGAGATGGAGCCCTAAGGGGCAAGCATGGCAGAAGTCTTCTTTTTTTCTATGACTCTATCAGTAACTTCCAGGCCCTTGGTGCAGGCCATATCAAACTTGGTGGAGGTGCCCCTGGCAGTAGCATGGGTGGGGATGGGAGGTGGTGGAGAGGGGCATGGATTGGGTGTAACAAGATATGTGGGGATTTCAACAGGGGGCATAGGGGTGGAAAGGAAATGGTCATTGTTGTAGATATGCTGATTCACAAGATTCAATAACTCATAAAGTGGACCTAGGATGTTGGTAAGGTGGGTAAGGGAGAGTTGGTCCATAACATAGTCAAATCCATTAGTATAAGGAAGTCCAAGGATGGTGGCATGGATATTTGCTAGCCCAAGCTGGATTGCTACTCCACAAAATGTCCTGTTGGAGTCCTAGTAGTTGTGCTGGGGAATAGTGTCACAGTAGAGAGTGTTAAGGGAAGAGTAAGTATGGAATAAGGTAGCTAAGCCACATAAGATGGCTGTCAGAACTATGATTTTCTCTCTATAATACTTTTACCTTGATCTTATCTCATCTAATCTTATCACACAGCCACAGGCTTATCAGGAATATTCTAGTAAGTTTCATAGTATTCCATGCCTGCCCTCAACACATGGTCTGTGCACACTAGACCCTGATATATAAAGTAGTCAGTAGCATAGCATATATTCTTTACACTTGGAATTCAATTGCTTTTGGGCTTTCTTTATTTTGAAGTTAGATCCCTGATATAATTCCAAGTATATTCTTCTCCTTTGCTTATTTTTGTTCATGATGACCAACTCATCATCTCTACCCTTCACATTTTCACCTTCTCCTTGAGAGCAAGTTGAGCACTAGCTCCTTCTCACAAGATAGAGCATAATGATCATTTGTGATTGCCCTCTGAAACCTAATATTTACCCTTCAAACTCACCTATCCAGACTTACTTTAAGCAGAGATAGTTTCCTTCTGCCATTAGGCAAAGATTAACCTAAGTCTTCTATTCTTCTTCTATTTCTGACTGAGTTCTCTTCAAACAAAGTCAATCCACCTTCCAAATGGAGGTACTTTGCCAAAGTTCACAAACCCAGATTCCAGGGCAGGGAGAACTGTGCATGACATGTGATGTCACTGGTATATCACCATAACTGGTATATATATCCTTGCTTAGGGTTAATCAAGTGGCTTGTTGGCACATGCCTTGCTTCCTACCCACACTGGGGCTGCTGAGGCATTTGTGGATAGATGAAATACATGGTCCACATGGTTGCTAGCCTGCATGTATAGACTAGCTGTAAAATTCTGCATTAAAGAGTTGTCTGACACTGCCTAAAAGCATCTATCCTAGTTTTCTTAGTTTTTGTCTATAAAAATCATGTTCCATGAATGCCATTTACCCCTCAAGCAGTGAGAAGAAGCTCTGCAGGAGTCCAACAAAGAAAAAAGAGTTTTTTTTATGCCCACACCTTATTCCTGCATTCAATTCCAATTACTTGTAAAAGACTCAAGTTAGGAACAAGTGAGCTCAGATAAAGTGCCCCAGATATGGATTATCAACACTCCCAAGTATATCCCACATAACACACCAACATTGTCCTCAGTCCTTTTGTACACTGGTGCACCCATCTACCAAGATAAATACCTATCTTTTGAAATCTGTTATGCCAATTGGCATAATTACTATGAAGTGGAACCCACAGTACACTCAGTTCCACCAGAACCCCCAACCATATTATATTACCATGCTCAAACAGTGCTAAGTCAAGCATCCCACTTGCATACCCCTCATTCAATCAAAAAGGGCAAAAAACCTCTTCAATAATCAGGTGATAGTAATTCTAATTCAGGAGATAACTCAGATGGCAAACCATGGCTGCCCACTGCTGCATGCAAAGTGCCTAGGCCACAGTCACCCCAGATACAGCAGGATCCCCAGCTAGGAAAGTCATATATCCTAAAGCCATACATTTTTAAAAGAGAGAAGTTTAAGTTTAAGGCATGGACAACATGCCTGTGAAACTATTTCCTATGGTTTGAAGAGATGCTGAGCAAGCACCAAAAAATTATCATCACATTAGGATTTATGGGCAGCAATGAGGAAAACCTGGTGAGGAGGTTTGCTGATATGCATCTTGCATAGAATCTAGTCAAGCATCTACTCAATAGCAAGATGAAGTCCAATAGAGTAGAGGTTATGTGCCAAGGGATCTTATTGATGATCAACCTCATATCAATAGAGAGTTCACAGCAAGGATAAATTGCATAGAACTAGCTTAATGTACACAAAGAGAAAGAACACTATTTATACTAAGTAAGATCTGCACATGAACTAGGGAATATGATGGAACCTTAGAGAAGGATTCCATAGAAAGAAAGAAGTGTTCCTCAAAGAGGTGAAACAACAAAGAATTCTATGGAGAATTCAGGAAATCAAAAGAACATTTTATCTGAAACTATGGATATGAGAAAGAAAAGTCAGCATAAGCAAAAGTACTCAGCTTGTTAGGGCAACCAAGAGGAAAGAAAGTAAAATGAAAACAAATATCCTCAGAGTAATATGCTACCATAACATTACCCCATTTGTAGCTTCAAAGGACCACCTCAAGACAACTTTTATGCTATCACTGACCTAGATTTCAAAGTTCTGGCCCTGAAAGATTGCCCTTATTATACCAAATGTTGTTATCATCAAAGTCAGAGGCTAAAAAAGTGCAATGGGCCTCTGGGCAGGTACTAGCAAGATGGGTAGAGGAGCCATAGTGTGTGCATGGGTGGAAGGGGCAATGATTGGGAGCATGACCATCTGCATGATAGTACTAGAAAACATAATGAGGGCATCTGCCACAAGTATGGCCAGGGGCCCAGAGATAACAGGTGTTGTAGCAAAAGTGCAGGCAATTGTAAATGAGATGGTCAGGGGAGTTACAGCAAAAACACTAAAGAGAGCAAGAAGGGGGAATGGAAAGACCTGGTTGGAAGACCAGCTCATCAATAATAATAGGGTTAGAAATAGAGTCCTATGAGATGAATACAGCCAACATTCCTGCTCTTTTACAGCTTGTTTGGCTACTTCTAAACCTTCAGTGCAGGCCATTTTGTACTCCATGGGAGTACTTCTGGTAGTGGTGTGGGCAGGGATGGCAGGTGTTGATGGTGGGAGTGGGTTGGGCATGATAGGATAAGTGGGGACTTCAACTGGCAGCATAGGAGTAAATAGGGAGTTGTTGTTGTCATAAATGCATTGGTTCACTGGGTTAAGCAATCTGTATAAGGGGCTGAGGATATTAGAAAGGTGGGTAAGAGGAAGGTGATCTATGACATAGTCAAAGCCATTGGTGTGAAGAAATCCCAGGACAGTAGAACAAATGTCAGTAAGTTCCAATTGAATAGCCATTCCACAAAAGGTGCTGTTAGGACTTTGGTAATCATGTTAGGGAATAGCATCACAGTATAATGTATCAAGGGAAGAATAAGTACAAAATAAAGTGGCCAACCCATATAGGATGGCATTGTTCAAAAACATTGGATTATGTTTAATTAAAAAAGTAAGACAAATATTCAAGAGAATGGAAGTGTACATCATATTATGGCACCTGGTTGAGGGGCACATGGCTCTGATTCAATATGGTGGTAGAATGTGAGGGGCAAGGTGATAGGAGTGAAAGGCAGAAAACAAGGAGGAGGTGCAGCTAATAGATATTTTCTCTAGTGATGGGATAGTTGGTTAAATTGGAGGGAAGTTGAAGAGAAGTGGCTCTTATTGATACACACCTTGTGTAGAAGCTAGCTGAGCATCCACTCAAGAGTAGGACAGAGACTTGAAGAGTGGAGGATATGCACCAAGGGGTCTCGCCTAGTGATCAACCTCATACTAGATGAAGAGTTCACAGCAAGATAGAATTGTGTAGAACTAGCTTAGTATACATGGAAGAGAATGGTCGCTATTTATGTGAATGGGAGTCTGCACATAGACCAAGGGGACATGATGGAATCTTGTGGAAAGATTCCATAGAAAGGGGAAAGCATCCAAAAGGAGGTGAAACAATAACTGGCCATGGAGATGTCAGAGAAGTCTGAAAAACATTCCATCAGAAGTGGCCTTTAAGGGCATGAGAAAGAGAAGTCAGCTTGCGCTGAGGTACTAGGGTCATTAGGACAACCAAGAGGGAAGTAAGTGAGAAAAAAAAAAATGTCCTCAGCATATCGTAATACCGTAACATTACCCCCTTCATAGCTTCAAAGACCACCTCAAAGATTACCTCCAGTATGGTGTCCACCACAATCTCATAGTTCGGGCCCCAAAGATCACCCTCATTGTACATGACGTCATTATCATCATAGTCAGAGGCTAAGAAAGTACAACAGGCCTCTGAATACAAGCTAGCAAGATGGGCTATGGACCCATAGCACACACAAGGGCGGAAGGGACATTGGCAGGGAGGGTGATCAGGCACATGACAATGAGGGCAAATGCACAGAGGGCATCACCCATATGTATGGCCAGGGGCCCAGGTATAGCAGATAGTGCAATGATATTGGGGACAGTGTTGGATGAGGTGGGCTGCAGAGTTGCACTGAAAGCAAGTCAGAAGGTGGGGTGATGGGATGGGCAGTCCAGGCAGAGACACAGGGTTGGTGGCAATGGAATTTCTGGAGGCAACAGCATTTGACATTTCCTGTTTTTCAACAGCATGATCAGTGACTTCCAAATAGGGTACTGGTAACAATCAACAAGATCAGTAAAGGTCGTGGTGCAGCTTTCGTGGAACACTGGTATATAAAGATAGACAATGTTACCATCCCAGATCGAGAAAAAATGTTCGATAAGCTGGTGGAAGATTTTCAGAGAACCTTCTTCCCATTTGATCTGGAGGTGAGTGCCCAAAGGAAAATGAGAGGACTGCGACAGGAGACAAGTGAAGATGGATTCCGCAACTATGTGTCGGAATTCCAGCTGGCCATGTCACAAGCAAGGATCACTGATCAAAACGCATTAATTGATCAGTTTGCCAGAGGACTCGACCCAAAATTATCAACAATGGTCTTGTCTATGGGAGAAATTCCCCTCATGTTGGAGGGATGGATCTCCACTGCTAGTCACTTCCATGGACAGCAGCAAAGGATAAAGGAGTTATGCCAAGGCAGGTTCTCTTTTGCAGCAAGTCACAGTCAGGGCCACAATCCCAACACCATGGATGTCGATGCAGTATGACTCACCCTGGTACAACGAGCAGAGCACATGAGGAAAGGTCTGTGCTTTATCTGCCATAAGAAAGGATGC
>JBBPQW010000160.1:0-34753 GCA_038092695.1 Boletus rubropictus | reverse complement strand
ACACTGGGTGTCACTTGGTTGGTGTGGTACTTGGAGCGCCGAGAACGTGGGCGTGACAAAGGAAAGACAGGGCGCACGGATGTCAGCGGCTAGACTGCCGCGTGTAATCGTTACAGCAAAACGCAAAACGCTTGTTTTTCACGACGCTGAAATACATCAAGATTCAACATTTCTGCTATCCAAACCATCAATACATGACTCCATGGTAATCACTTGAATTTGGCAAGAAAAACAAGTGATGGGCGAGATCGAACCATACACGCAGCAATTAAAGATGGAAATATGGCCGCTGCTATCTCAAAAAAAAATAGAATAATAGAACAATAAAAAGGATAATAGCAGCATCTCGCTCGAAAGCACGAGGGATTATCGGTGATACAGGCGTCAGGGCCAGGATGCTGTATCAACGCTGACAAAAAGGTAAAAGGGGTGTGAAAACGAGAGCGTTGAAGACTATTGTTCAGAGTGCAACATCCTTTCTCACATTCGTCAGTAGATACTCGATGTCGCAAGATCACACAGCTCACCCAAGACATCTCGCTAATCCGTTTTCATCATGTCCCGCATCAAGCGGTGCACATATCATATTTCTCCCTGCAAGACTACTGTTGACTAAACTGTGGAGGAATAGAAACGCGGACAACGGAAGGATCGTGTGAGGAGCTAGGGAGGAACGGAGGCACTGGTTTGCGATCAGAGAACTTGCGCTTGAGATTCGCACCATCTTGTCCTTGTGCGGCGAGTTGTGGGACGGCAGGAGACGGTGCCCGGTACGGAATCGAGTATTGTCCATAACCCGCGGGGCCATGATACTCTTGCTGAGGTACATACACTGACCCGATACCATAGCCATAGCCGTACCCATGACTGTGACCCGAGGAGCTCATGCTCAGTCGGTGCTTTGCAATCGACTCTTCTTCTTGACGTTTGTAGTGGTCCGTCGCGCCTGGGTCAAAGGTGACAGCTGCGGCAGTATCTCTCTCGAGACGATTGCGGCGGCGTCTGCGAATGACCCACGTGACGGCGACGAAAACGATGATGAGAAGGGCAAGACCGACAAGTGCAAATATACCACCCTCTAGAGAAGGATTCTGCAGGAATGACGTGGTGGGAGCAGCTGTCGCTGACGAAGCTGGTGGTGTGCTGGTGATATAGACGATGCGGGTACCATCAGAAGAGGCATAGACGGTATCAGAGACTGATGGGGTTGGTGTAGATATCGGTGTAGGAGTGATCGGCGTCGTCGGTGTGCTGGTCGAGGTGGAGGTCCTGATAACGTCAGTCGGTGACCATACGATACCGGGAAAGGGACTTACGAGGAAATTGTAGTTGCATGTACTGAAGAAGTTAACGAGTTTGTCGAGCCAGTCGAACTAGAAGATGGATGTGTCAGGGAAATACCTGCTGTTGTGGTAGGGGAAGATTCCGACGATGGCAAAGTCACAGTTGGAACATTGCCAACGAGACTGGTGAATCCGCCAAGCACTCCGCCAAAGCCAAAGGGGCTACCGGAGGCCCCGGAAGCCGCTGCGCTCTGGCTCTCAGAGCTGGATGTCGAACTACCACCACTGAAGGGAAATGAGTCGAGGTTTTTCTGTCGACGATAGGGACTCACATCAAACCTCCAAGGCCTATGTTTGGAATACGCTGAGGGGATGGACACGCGAATTGACAGACACACTCACCTCCGCCAAGGCCCTGGACCTGCCTCCTATTGAGAAAACGACGGTGGAAGCTACGATGTGGGTTCATGACCGGAGAAAAGGAGTGACGGTGATGAATCAATCACGACTTGTCGACGCCAGCTGTCGACGCATGAACAGACGCAGAGTTGGGCAAGAGAAAATGGGAAGAAACATCGAGTACTTGGTTGTTGGCGTATGCAATACTCTCCCACTCCAATGACCTTGTCCGAGGTTGGCATCGCGACTAATACACGACTGTAACCATTACAACTACCAATCAGGTGTCATCTAGCGACTGGTCCTCGTCACCGAGCCATAGCTCTCTCCAGCCGTTCTCTCCATGATCTCCCTCAACGGTCCAAGGAGTCGTGTAAAGGACGGCGCATCCAGAGCCGCAACTTTGAGCTTGGGTTGACTCTGGTCAGTCCGGTACACTGCACTCACCGTCGCAGCTCTCGGCGTGAGTCGGAGCAATGACAGCTCTGTCACATACATCAATGTACACGCAGTGTGCCAACAAAATACTCACCTCCAAAGTAATCCCCTTTCTCGAGGCGACCAACAGTGATCTCCCGCCATTCATCTTCCTCGCACCGCTGCTTCTTGGTGACAATAGCTTCTCCCTCCTCGACGAAGAAAAACGTATCTCCCATCTCGCCCTGGTTCACAACCGCCTCTCCGTCAGGATACACTTTGCTCACAAGTGCGTCCGCGATCTTGCTTCTTTCCCCCGGCTCAAGGGAAGAGAGCAGTGGGACCGTAGATAAAAAGTGCTCGTACATGGTCCGTCGCCTATGAGCAGCCTTCAAAATGATCGTACGGAATGTGATACGATCAAGGGCCCACACCGTCGACGGTTCTATAGCCTGTACAGTCGCCGCACGAGGATGTTCATACATCAGGGCGAGCTCCCCAAATGAGTTTCCTGGCTTGCATTCCATGACCTTGCGTCCATAAACAGGATGGTAGCCAGGCTGTAGGAACTTGTCGGCTTGGGACGACATGGTCGAAGATGGATTATCCGTAAGCCATGAGGGCGGCAGAGGTTCGGGGTGAATGTAACAGTGGAAAAGTCCAGATTCGACGACGTAAAAGTATTCCCCTACGTCGCCCTGTCGAATGACCACTTCATCCTTGCTCACGTGGCGCTCCTGCATGGCTTTCAACACACCCGTTTCTTGTTCTTCATCCAGGTCACGAAATATGAAGTTGTTTGCGATGGACGTTTTGATACGGCGGAGTTGATCAAGCGTTTTTGGGTATACAGGTAGAGGGTCATCGTGATCACTGTCAACGGCGATCGGCTCAGCGCTAACAGATGTACGACGCGCCAAAATAGTGGCAGAGGGGGCCTGTAGGTAGTCACTCGGACCCAACGAGAGAGAGTTGGACATGGTTGGCGTGGATGTGGCATCATATCGCGCAAAAGAGTTGGACGGATCAGCGGAGAGTGGAGAGGTGGGTGGAAGTTCACGACCGTCAAGCGTGAACGTGGGTGGTCCCATCCCATTGCTAGCACCATTGGGATCGGCAGAGAGCAATGCGTTCCCGGGGACATTGAGTGTGCCAAAAGGGCTGTGGGAGTAGGTGGTGTGGAATGACAATGCGCGACGCAAGGTAGCAACGTTTGAGAACGGAGAAACAGGTGTCGGGGCTGGGTTGTGGGGGGCGAGACTAGCAGGAGTGTCGACATAGAAATCGGTCGGGAGCTGGTCCTGTATGGACGAGTGGCCACGGGGAGTTAGCGCGTCCCGCGTGCGTGTCCGTTGTTCTTCCAAGCGCGACTGAAACCAATTGGCGCAAAACTGGAGAGCATCTTTTGGTTGCACACGGTGCACGTCGCGGGTCAGGTCGGCGACGAGTGAATCAAAGGTTGACATCGTAGTGGACGTCGAGGACGAAGGGGCGTTGCGACTGTCTTTGTCCTACGTTGGAGAGGTAAGACGCGCTCCCACGGACGGTGTAATGTTCTACATCCTACAACACTAAACACTACATCGACTCATCGAAAACGGTACAAAACGAGTAACACGACTCGCGCGACAAAAATGGGGATCACCTAGGATGTTGATACTGTGCCGGGTACCCACTAGCTCCGTAGCTCTGCTGGTTAACATGCGCCACCTGAGCGTGAGCATGAGCATGGGCAACTTGGGCTTGTGCCTGCGCCATCGCCTGTACCTGTGCTTGCGCCATCGCCTGTACTTGTGCCTGCGCCTGCATACGTGCAGCATCCTGTGTGACAAACATTGACTGCGGGTGAGGAGGGTACCCTGGTTGTTGAGGAACGAGTTGTTGTCCTGGCTGCTGGACTATTATTTGCTGTGGTTGCTGGGTCTGTGGTTGCTGCTGAACTTGCGGCTGTGGTGGGTGGTGGGCATGTGGATGAGGATGGGGAAAGTTGAATTGAGGAGGCGGCATTGATCCGGGTGTCGGAGATGGACCGTACGAAGGGCTGGCTGTAGACGTAAAGTAAGGGTGCAATAGTGCTTCCGTAGCGGTGATTCTCTTGCTAGGATCAAATTGAAGCAGGCGCTCAAGTAGGTCGATTGCTGTCAGGACCATATTAACCGAGGGGTTCACCATTCGAGATAGAGGACATACCCTGAGGTGACGCTTTGGGGAGAACCTGTTGAAAGGAAAGCTTGGGATATTTGGGGTATTGCTTGATAGTAACCTCCGGCTATCGAATGGTGAGGTGAATATAAGCACCTGTCGTAGCTTGCGAATACATACAGAATCGGTGGCTATCTTCCTCAGCACACGATCGTCTGGAGTGCCTATGATCCGCATGATATGCAGTAGCTGATCTTGATTATCGCGACCACGGAAGAGAGGTACACCCGAAATCATCTCTGCAAATATACAACCGCATGACCAAACATCGATGGAAGTGTTATATGTCCGGGAACCCAAGAGCACGTCGGGAGCGCGGTACCACAAGGTGACAACCTAACACTGGCATTCAAAAAAGTCTGAAGTGCAAAATTCCCGGTACATACTTCGTTCGAGAACGTGTTGACAGGGACTCCGAACGCCCGTGCCAGTCCAAAGTCCCCTAGCTTGAGTTCCCCTTTGCGATTGATAAGAAGATTCTGGGGCTTGAGATCACGGTGCAAGACACGATTCTCGTGACAGAACGAGGTGCCCTTCAGGAGTTGATACATGAAGCTTCGGACCGTAGCAAGGTCGAGAGCGCCGCGGTCGCCGTGTTGATCCATATATTTCTTAAGATCTTGGTCACAGTACTCGAATATTAGAACGAGTTTTGTCTCCGTGTGTATGACGTCGTGAAGGCGCACGATGTTGACGTGCTTTAACTCCTTCATGAGGGAAATCTCCCGGATGGCAGTGGAGGGTGTGCCTTCCTCCGCATCCAGGTGGATCTCCTTCAAAGCAACGATTTCGTTGGTGGTCCTGGACCGCCCCTACATCAAACGCAGTGAGAAGAGGATCTAAGGGCAGGAGCGCGGACGATACCTTGTACACCGTAGCGTAGGTGCCCTCGCCTGTGCCGGGATCGGTGAGTGGAACCACCATTTAGATCAAAGATGGAGTCTATACCTAGTTTCTCTAGCTAATTTATGTCAGATTGAAAGTATGGCGAGACGATGGGACAAGCTCACCTGGATGTAATTCATGCTGAGATTCAGGTGAGAAATGGCTACTGGCCTGCGAGACTACTGCAAGCTATGCGAAAGCGTACCGCCGAGAAAGCGAGCGGATGACCTGAGCACTCTGGAGGAGCGGGTTAGCGTTCTGTCCAAGGAGTCGTGGCGAGGGTCACCGATGAGGCAAGTCAAATCAATTTTATTCTCCACCCCAACTCATCCTTGCTCTGTTTACAGACTCTACACGATGGACTCTCCACCGAGACCAAAAAGACCACGCACGAGACCATCTGTGCGGAAGACTGCCGTCCCTGCGTACCACACTGCTATCGACGAGATACTGGTAGAAAACGAATCGACAACCGTGGTGAGTGCGCCGGAATGCAGTGACCGCCGTCGTGTCTCACAGTTTCAGACCGCCCCAAAAAATGCTCGCTATGCCGAACCGTCGACATTGGCCATTCATTCTGGTGCAGAACTCGGGCAGGATCAAGCCCTGGACGACCTCACAGCTCGCCATGTAGAGGGAATTCTTGACGCAGATCTCGCTGAACTAAGCCTTGGACAGAGGTTGTCAGCCTCGAATGGCGCCGACGCTAAGAACAAGGGCTCGGAATCGGAAAACGACGGGGAGATTGGCACGTCTTCAAGGCGCGACAAACAGCCAGATTTCCCAAATGTCGTACCTGCTCATTCACTTACACGGACACTCATACAAGCTTTACATTCGTCTGACTCACGACTTTTAGAGACATGTTTGGCGCACTCTAACATCATGCTCATTCGAAACACCGTGAGACGGTTGCCTCCTCAACTTGCGCTGCCACTTCTCTTGGCTTGCATGGAGAGACTAGGGAGAGGTGCAAGAGGCGCGAATATGAAGGGCGGTGGCGGAGGTGCTAGTTCACAGAGAGGCACAGTTATGATCTCTTGGATAAAAACGACCCTCACTGTACACAGTGGTCATCTCATGACGGTGTGTTCGAGTCGTCTGCACGCCCTTACTCGAAGATCTTACCAATTACAGATGCCGGACTTGGTCGCCAGACTGGCAGGTCTTCATGCCACATTGACGGCGCGACTGGCATTACATGAAAGCGTGTTGTCCTTGAACGGAAAGCTCGACATGGTGTTGTCCCAATTAGAATTGCGGTCTTCCTCGGCTCCTGCGTCGTTGAAGTCGAAAAGCCGCGCCCTTGCCCATCCAGACAATGCCCGGCGGCCAACTCGATACGTGGAAGGGGAGAGCGAAGAAGAGATGGATCAGATGAATATAGAACCCCCGATTGAGAGCGGCGACGAAGAAGGTAGCGTAGAAGACGTCGAGCTGGGGGGAGAAAGTGAGGATGGTGGGGACGAGGACGAGGACGAGGAAGAGGAAGAGGAAGAGGATGAGAGTGTAGGACAACTTGGCGATGGGGATGGGTCCGGGTCATGGTAGCGGTTATCTATCAAACGAACTCGCCGATGACGATGAGGACGAAAGCGAATAGGGATCTTTATGTACTCCATTTAGTCCGTACGTTCTGACTATGATGCATACTGCCAACAATGAATTAATTAATGAGGGGTGGGCACATGAAAGTGTTAAATTCTCATCTACTCCTCTGTCCAATCATCTTGCCTGACACGTCCGACATACCGCTTGACCCATACTGCCCGTTGAGCATGTTGAGTCCGGAGTTGTTGTCTAAACGCATCCTTCCTTCGTTCTTCCTCACTTGGCACCTGCTCACTATCTCTTGCTTCCTCGCCCTGCTCAACAGCATTCGATTCCGTACGCAGCCGACCTTCTCGCTGACGAAGGGCAACTCTTCGCCGGTTGTACACCTCCGGGTGCAGGGTAACCACAAGCAGAGAGAAGAAGGACGTCACTTTGTGAAGGAAACTTGGCGGTTCAGGAATTGTCGTGGGCTGTTGCAGGGGCCAAAGCAGTTTGTTTTCGTTGTGGACGTTTGCAAGGGCGAGGCTATCTACGATCCCATTCGATTGTCTCGGCGTCGGCGGCCCCTGCGCTTGCTGAGCGCCCCGAATTGGCTCCGTATTCGGAGCGCGAGCCGCTGGTCGCGGAGGATTGCGGTCTACAACGGGATCGTGGTCTTGAGCTACGGGAGCAACGACAGGAGCAGCATCACCGGCTCCTCTGGCCTGCGCACCATCTGCTCCAAGCCCTGCCCCGTTGCCGCCGGCCCCGTCTAATGGCCGTAAAATAACGATGCGAACATGAGTCCACATCTCGTAAATGATCCACGCGGTGAGGCACAATCCAAGTATGGGCTTGCGTGTAGGGGAAAAGAAATAGAGGAGGAGCACCGTTCGAAAGATAACCATTAATAAGGGAGCAAGAAGGGCACGCATGGGTATCTCTCTGAAAATATTTCCTTCGACAGGCTCCGGGATGGGTGGTCCCGCAGCATCTTGTTGAACGGTAACATTGACATTGGCATTCGGCACTGCTTGAAGAGGCGGAAGACCAAGCTCTCGGAGGAGGCTGTTCACGTGTGGAGGGACGGACGACGTGTTTGGGACCGAGAAGGTAGGGGTGGGTGGCGGTCGCGGTGGTGGCAAAGAAAGGATAGAGAAGGTATAGGTGAGGATATTGAGAGCGTGCACCTGCAAGGGAGAGGGTTTACCCCTTGGGGTCAAGAGGGAGAGGTATGCTCTGCCGCTATAAGCATAGTTAGGACAAAAGAATACGATCACAATGGAATGCTCGCACTCAATGGTGATAATCTCGTAGTCGAGGGCATCGACGGAGGGGGGGCTCCCCAACGGAGAGGTGACGTCCAAGATATCCGGCCAAGTATACCCTAACCGCTCGAGGGCAAGCTTCGCCACATTTTTCGTCATATCCATGTCTTCTGGTGGACTGGGAGCAGTCAACTTGGAGTTGGTAAGCCAGCAAAGTGCCTGCGAGTGCTTGAAGTGAATGAATGCAAGACTGTCATTTGGGAGGGTGGGATCTTGTTGAGTCACAGGAGAACCCTCTTTGAACCGACAAGACGCGACATGCGAGGAAGACGATGTAGTAGCATCGGCATTTGGCGGACCACTCATCCAGGCTGACGGTTGCACAGAGAGATGGACGGTACGTTGGTCATCTTGACTCTATATGAAGAGTGAAGGTGAGAACTCTAACGAGGCCACCAATGCTCTTCTTACCGGCCATAGCTCACTTATTTTCTCCCGATCATCCAAGTAGCGACCTCTCCATATCACGCGCTGACCCTCTGGCCGAGGATGACCAATGCACACAGAAGATATGGCTTGTTTAACGTCTAGAATAGTCGCGCTTTCTTGTACTTGAATGTCGAAAGAACTTGAGTACGCGGGCAGCTCGACGCGAATGGTTGCAGTGGGGATGGCCATGGTGGTGACCTCTCGATGGCAACGACAAAGCAGAGACAACTCCTGTATACGTGGAGGTCACGTGCACGATCACAGTCGTTACTCTAGACCTCAAGTCCACTTGACCTCTCTTTGTCCCGCCAGTTCAAAATAGTCCAATATATTGGCCAAGCTGGCGGCCTGCTTGGATACGAATCACGTATGTTCCAGGTAGGTTTGGAGGTACGGTCCAAGATCATAAACAGCACTAGCACTATCCTCCCAGGATGCCCTGTCACCTGGGGCGGTTTCGATCATAACTGGAGTTCATTGGTCAGTGACCTAGCCGCCGCCGGTCTCGTGGATACCAGACAGGCGGTGGGATTCCGACCACAGCCTCTTGGCGCTTCCCCCTTCATCTCTACAACGTCTTGAAAATCTGCTAGAATTCGAATTCCGGTGAGTACTACATACAGGATAAGCCCCTTTGACTTAGCCCCCTGGACTAGGCTACGATTTTCGCGGTAGGTCTGTCACGGACTTTGCGAACAGGTATAAGGAATATGTCAGCTTCCGGGGCAGCTTCGCTAGGGAATAGCAAGCCAGCAATCGCAAGCTCAATTTCTGTTGTCACCGACCACATCTTCACATCCTGGCTTCGACTCCGAAACGTTCCTTGACTTTATCCCCAGGAAATTGCGGGTTAGCAATGGAAGATCAGGCTCGAAGAGGACATGAAACATTACTAAGGCTTCCCCGGGCCGCTTTACCCGGAGCGGATGCTGTCATGGCCTCGTGACTGAATATGTCACGTTGACCACGTGATGTCGTGTTGAAACAGTTCAAACCGACGACACTGCTTCACGTTATCAGTACACAGGGACATTCCAAGCTTCCATGCAGTGGTCACTTTCTCCTCTCCTCCTTTTTGCTGGACATGCATTTGCTCAGCTACCCCTCCCGGAACCTCCTTTCATGCCCCCAAATGCCTCAGCCGGAGCAGTCCCCAGTTCTGGTGGCGTCATCCCAAATTCTCAGTGGTCATCGCTGCTCGGTGATCTTTTCTACTTTTACGATGCACAACGTAGTGGTACCCTCCCTGCGACCAATCGCGTCAAGTGGCGAAATGACAGTGCCCTCTCTGATGGCCAGGACGTCAACCTCGACCTGACAGGCGGGTATTATGATGCAGGAGGTACCGTATGAATCAGGCAAGAGACAATGTCTCATTTATCTCACAGATTATATCAAATGCACATTCCCGTTGGTCAGCGTCTTTCCTCCTCGCATTGATATCTTGACCCATCTCTGGCTAGTCTTTCACACTCATGTCGGTTTGTTGGGGGGCAACAGACTTTGGCAAGGGTGAGACTCGAGCCTCTATAATTGTCGTCTCGACTACAAAATGCCCGGCGCAGGCTATGACCTAGCAAATCAAACTCCGTACCTCGACGCCATGTTACGATGGGGCCTGGATTGGCTCATGAAAGTGAGCCAGCTATTCTCATGGCGACTGAGGATTCCAGTTTATGCATTTTAAGGCACACCCAACAAATAACACTCTTTTCGTTCAAATCTCTGATGGTATTGCTTATCTCCCCGCCGTATTTTCATCATATGCTCATTAATTTATCCATCCAGTTAATACAGACAACAATTATTGGGGAGGTGATCAGACCATACCTGGTCCACGAACGTCATATCAGATCAATACTACTAGGTAAAGATTTAAGCAGCAATATGGCTCTCCATCCCCTCTGACTTTCGGTAGCCCCGGAACCGATGCTGCCGCCGGTACTGCAGCAGCTTTTGCAGCTTGCTCTAATCTCTACCAAAACCGTGTCTTCTCAAATTCCTACTCAGGCCCGGCAACACTTCAAAATTCTACATATGCATCTTTGCTTCTACAGCATGCACAAGCACTATATACATTTGCTACGAATTCTCGTAAGACGGAATATCAAAAATCTGTCCCCGAGGTGGGCGATGCATATCCGTCCTCGGGGTTTGGCGATGAACTTGCCATATCGGCGTTGTTCCTTTCTTGGGCGACAAACTCCTCTTCACTATATGAAGAGGCACAATCTTACTATTCTCGGTATAATCTTTCTGGCTACAAGGGTGTTTTCAACTGGGATACAAAAACCCCCGGAGTTCTTGTATTATCCGCACAGATTGCGCAAGCAAACCCTAACTTTGGCAACCTTTCCACTTGGCAAGGCCAGGCCGAGGCGTACTTCGATGAAGTTGTATATGGAGGTGGAGATGGGTATACCACTACTGGTATGATTCTTTGATTTACACTTGAGTTGGCACTCATCAGCCAATAGGTGGTCTTCTATACTACCCAGGAGATTCCGATGAAGCCAGCCTCAACCCTGCACTCAACGCGGCTATGCTTCTGAACCGATACGTCCCGCTTGCCTCAACACAGACAAAAAAGCAAGACTACTATGTAAATATTCATCTCTCTTCCGTTTCTTTGGTTGACTGCGGAACTCTCAGAACTTTGCGATGAGCCAGGTAAATTATGCTCTTGGAAATAACCCTATGTCCGGTAGGTATTGTGTTTCGGCCACGCGGCGGGTTCGCCCCTAATATATTTGCTCCATCTGCAGCCCCGTACATCGTTGGTGTCAACCCCAATTCACCTCAAAACCCGCATTCCGCGATGGCAAGCGGTGGCAATAATATCGGTGATATCAACAATGATCCTCCTCAGGAAGCTCATGTATTATATGGTGCCGTTGTCGGTGGACCGGACAAGTTCGACCGTTTCTTCGACATCCGCAATGACTGGCCAGAGACCGAGGTTCGTTGGTATAGACTCTAATAGTGTGTCAACACTCATCTACTTTCCAGCCCGCCTTGGATTATAATGCACCTATGTTGACCCTTGCCGCTATGCACGTCCTTAACGATACTTCGGATCCATATTATACATCTTTGCGAGCTGGCGTTTATCAGTCCAAGCGGCCGCAGGGTATGCCATGTGATGCAGCATACCTACAAGGTTGTGGTGGTCCACGACTCAGTCAAGACGGGCAGATCGCAATGGGGTTCGTGGTTGGTCTTGCTGGTGTTGTCATTTTCTCACTGGTCGGGTGGTGGGGGTGGCTAGTATATCGCGGGGGCTATGATACGTTCTATTAGTAGTGCTTTCCTCGTCATCTCTTTTTCATTTATATTACTACTTCTTGCGCGGCGCGCATACATCAAAGCCTTCTGTCGCCAGAGACAGGATTGGTGGAACATCAAAATGTGCAGATGCTACAAGCAAAAGACTAGTACATGATCTCTTGGGAGCGGCATCTTCACTCGGAATAGTGCGACAGTGTTTGCAATGACAGCAGGACGTCTCTCGATTCTTGGTCCCGACGTCGAACGCATGGGGTATAAGTTGACTGGAAGTGTCTAGATTCTATGAAATGGGTTGATAGTAGGTCATGGCGTAAGATGTCATTGCCTCCTCCATAACTCGAGGTCCCTGTCTACCAAACGGCGCGCACTGCGGGAACACAACGCAACAGAAAGAAGATGGATAACATGACAAAACGTATTCCGTCCTTTCTACATGGCTCAACGATACACTAGCAAGCCTAGCGTGTCGTTCGGCGTGCGAGGTCCCGAGCGTCGGTTATATATATGACTTCAATAAACCTGTCGAGCAGACATGAGTAAATCGTCACAAGCACACTGGTGACGTTACCTCGAGCACGTAACGTTCTTCCTCCTTCAAGGACCCAATATACTCACCCGCTGACTCTCTTGTCATATTTTCATTCTTTACCAATGCACCCACCAAAGCCTCGTAGACGTCAGGCACGGGCCAAGTGGGACCACAAAGATAAAACACGCCACGTCTATTTTTTAGCATATCCGCCAGTGATGCAGCGTCCTCTAACATCTTGTGCTGAATGTAAACCTTCTTGGGGCCGTCGCGAGAGAATGCCAGACCGGCCTTCGTGATGATCTTGTCGATGATATAGGCCTCTATCTCCTCCCCATAAAGGAATTCCTGGTGCTGGTGACGAGAACCGAAATAGTAATATGTGGGACCGATTTCGATGCCCTGCTGGAAGAGCCATGCACGGTGCTGGAGGAAAGCACGGAACGGTGCAGCGCCAGTACCAAGACCAGCCATAATGACAGGCTGACGGTCATCTGGAGGTAGCTATTGCGTGCATCAGGAGCAGAAAAGGAAAAATATAAGAGCGTTCACACCTTCATGACGCTGGGCTTGATTGAGACAGTCACTTCTTGCCCAATCTGGAGGCCGGCTAGATATCTAGTACATTGACCATAACGACGATTCCCTGACCAACCCATTCAGTGTCTTCCAACAACAAAGTAACAAAAAATGTTCACCATTCGGGGTTGTCCACTCAACTGTGACGACCAACAGATCGACGCGATCACCGACGACGCTCTGAGCGCTTGCTATACTGTAGTGCCTAGGTTTGATGTCGCCGATCATCTCGCAGACCACCTCAATGCCTGGTTTGGCACTACGATATCGCTGAAGGACCTGTGCGAAAGTGATCGTGTCCTTTTCGTTAAGCTTCTTGAACGTCGACGAGCCATCTGAGGAACCAATAAATAGCAAGGCGAGTTTCTCCGCAGGCTTGGTAGCATATTGTGCGAGGTCGGTATAGAACGACTTGGGTGGCTCCCCAAAAAGATCAATCTGTTGTTGAAGAACCTGGAATACGGTACGGCTGTACATCTTCTCCCCACCTTGGACAGGGATGGTGATCACCCGATTGGGGTCAACACCATACCATGCGCAAAAGTCTAACACTTCTTCTCCATCGTTCCATCCGTGTATACCAAGCGCTTCTCCAATGGCATACTTGAGACCTGTGCCTTCAGAGTTGAATTCGAGGTGGAATACGTTACGGTCGTAATCGAGCGGAGTGAGGCGACGATTGACGGTACACGTCACCAGATAAGTGCGTTCTGCGAGCTCAGGGTGAAGGGATGGAAGCTGTGGGAAGTCTTCGGATTCAGGCGGGGTAGGAAGGAGGGGAGTGAATACTGAAGGGAACAAGAGGTGCTTGGCGGCCTCGTGCCAGGAGGTCACCTTTGAGCCGTTGTAGACGGTTTTCCCGGAACCGGTATCAACTGCAATGGTATTGAACTCGAAGCGCCTGAGTGCGGGGATGCTTTTGGCTGTATCCAATGGGACTCCATGATCTGCTGGCAATTCGACTGGAAGGAGCGATTCCCAGGTACGCGCATTAATATCGGGCAAAGCATCGACACGTAAGTCATCGGGAACTAGACCCAGAGCTAGTTTTTGAACAACAGCTTGATTAGCCATTTTTCCAAGGTACAACCTCAAGAAGGCGAGATAAATTATCAAACTTTCAGCAGTATCCCTGGTCGCGAGATCTTCCCATAGTTCTGATGCTATCAGCTTTGCATCAATAGCATACAACCTTATCCTTCGTCGCAGGACGAATGCGGACACTTCAGCGGGAAGGTTTGCCAGTAATTCGGCGCCAGACCAAGATGTGATGATGAGGACGGCCGACCTTGGCTTGGCGCAGTCCAGGACAGAATGAGATTTGAGCAGGTGGGGCTCGATGATACACATGAAATCCACCAAGCCGTTACCGTTCAATGGCAGTGCCAGAGAGACGGGCAGGAAGTTCTCATCACCCGTCCTCGGAGAGAGGATGATGCGGTCCGCGACAATCCCACTTGCTTTGCTGTAAGAGTCATAGTCGGTCAGCCGACGCATAGAGATCCCACGGGAGAACGTATTGTCGATGAGCTGATGGAAGAAAGTGAGATGGTTTGATGGGGTACCGAGAAAAACAAGCTTCGTCCCCGTATTCTCTGGACCAAGGTCGGCGGAAGCGTGATCAAAAAATGACACCAGGTGGGAGCAGAATAGAGTCGGGTCAGAAATGAATTCTTTTCCTTTGTCCGGAGTAACTCGCTGAGCGCGGATCACGGGTCCAGGTCGCGTGGGGTCATAGAGAGATGCGAATACATCGGCAAAAAGGGGACCGCGAGAGGTTTCATGAGGTACGTCGTCAAAGACATAGATTTGTTCCGCAGTGGAAGGGATGACTTTCTGGAACTCATCGGTCCATGGGCGGAGGACTCTGACGATCACGACTGCTACCCCAACAGCCTTTGAGACCAAAGCCTGGGCAATCAGAGCGAGCGGCCCGTTCAAAAGAACAAAGACGGTGCGCGCACTTCTGTCGCCGACGAATTCAAAGGGCGCATAGCCAGCCATGCGGACAGCTTCCGACACGGGAAGGTCGGAAACATCCTTTACAGCATTTGAAAGAAAACTGTGACCGACTTCGCGGGCGGCGCTATGGTGGTCGAAGATGTGCACGACATGCCAATTCTTGAGCTTGTACGCAAGCAGTGCGAAGTTGACTGATTCTTGCGGGGTCGCGGAAAGTATGACCGCGAGAGACTCGGGGAAGATGCTGAGCGATGTGGAAAGCGAAGCAAGGGTGGGGGAGAGTGCGAACGTGTCTCCCACAGCAGTGACCGCGGGAACCTGTAAAACCAACTTGCTGCGAGGGGAAGCGGGGGGTAAATAGGTTAGGGAAGCCGTCATTGCAGCCAGCCCAACCGGAGTGGTGTAGGTGGTCAAGACGGAGCCACCGATAGTATCCTGGCTAGTACCCTCGGACAGCCGGCCGACAAGACCGAGGCCAGCGCCCGCCCTGGTCTGAAGGGAGATTACAGGAGCAGAATTCTCAAGAGATGCGACCCATGACTTTGTGAGGGATCCGAAGCCGATCTGTTCAGCGATGTCGTAGACATAGACGGCAGAGCTGACATTTGCTCTGGAAACAAGGAATTCGATGAGGTCTGAAGCGGAACTGCCCTGCGATGGGCCTCCAAGGACGTTTAGGTCGTCTGTTTGACCGACGAGGGTAGACGAAGAAGCCGTTGACGGCGTAGTCGAGCGCGAGGCCATACGGAGTGTTGGAGAGAGATTTTCCTGCCATCGCCGTCTCTTCAGGACGGTGAGACTCGATTGTGCAATATCGTGCAATATCGGATCACGTGTCAACGGAACGGAAGGATCGGCGGTTTTGAATCGGAGTCTAAACAAAACGTTCTTCTCAATGCAAAAATTCAAGTCGAAAGGGTATTCAATTGATTCATCGCTGACGACTGGATAATGGGACACTCGTGACACCCGACGGCTCTAGCTGTCGTCGAGTTTCTGGCTTGCCTACCATACTGGAATTGCCCTACTCCCGTACTGTGTTAAACAGCCGGTCACCCTGCGTCGACAGCGTCAATAAGGATCGGATCGGAACGGCGTGCTACCCACAGCGTCTCCGAGTCCAGGGGAGATCAGTCCATCGTCAGTCAAACCCGGGTCCACAGCAGCAACCCAGATCTGGATAAACGCCTCAGTCGACTGGTTTAGGACAATGGGTAGATTGAATCGTCACCTCGAGATCTGGATAGTCGTCCTCGATGCGTCTGAGGCCGGGCTCGGACGCGAGCACGATGAGGAGTTTTATCTTGTTTACTGTGTCGGATGACCTTGGGTGCGAGTACCGAGGGGAGTGCTACTCACAAGGAATTCCCCAGTCAAGCAGCATGGTCAAGGCGGCACATGCGGTTCCGCCGGTAGCAACGAGCGGGTCTAAGAGGAAGATCGCATCGACTGGCGGGCGAGGTGGCAACTTGGAATAATCTGCCAACCCAGGCTCGGCCCATTGACGAAGCGCTGCGGGACTGGGACTGTACTTACATTCAACCGGCTGCAGGCTCACTTTCTCTCGGAATAAACCGAGGTGGTAGACTGGTGCTGCACTGCACATCCAAACGAGTGTGAGGTTTCAGGCGCCCAGTGGGGTCAACATACGGGAAAAGTGTCAGGAGTGCATCCGCCATGCCCAAGCCAGCCCTGAGAATCGGGGTTAGACCGATTCGTGGCTTGATGGTGGTCCCCGTGAACGGTCCAACGGGAGTGTCCTATCGGTGGCCCTCAGTATCGAACACGGCTACCGAGAATTGTGCTGACCCCGTGGACTGGCTCTTCCTCGAGATCCCTCGAGGCCTCCAATCCTAAAATAAAACTGACGTCGTGGATGCCCTGCACACGTCTTAGCCGATAGGCTGGTCGTTCGTCATGAGACAACCCACCTCACGGAAACCCTTGGGGTTGGTCGTCGCCAATCGGAGTTGCGACAGGCGTGCATTGACGACGGGGTGCGACAGAACGTGTCGGTTTTCTGGCATCGCGGTAGGAGAAGAGAGTGATCCAGCCGATAACGTGTATTACCGTATATTAGGTAGTATCTTATCTCAGCGTTTTTTGTACTCGCAGGGCTTCAGAACGCGCCCACGACGCACAAGTCCTGCCCACTCCTGCTCTGAAATCACCGCTCTTGCCACCTTTTTGAACCGAAAGAGCGTAAAGTGACTGTTGCTATCGTCCTGTGAATCATGTTACCCATCGACAGCCGACGACATCCACGACGACTACCTTGTTCTGAAGCTTGAAGCCAATAGCATTGATCAACGACGTGAAGTCGGCCACACTCGTAAAGCGGCTCGCAACCTCCGTGATCATCAACTCACCCCTGGTGACTCTGTCAATATCGCTTTTCAGCAAGGTCATGATACACTGCCCACCCCAGTCGAAGGATTCTCCATGCTTCACTTATGCATTTAGGCCAGTTTGTACTCATGAGGCTGAGTGCACAAACGACGACATCAACGATCTGAGCCTCGCCCTGAGTGGACTGTGTGGACTGTGGCTCAGAACCTGGCAACGGCACTCGTGAACAGATGTCCGCCTCAACTACGTGGACCCCGTCAGAGACCAGGTCAAACGACAAGACGATCAAGTTCTTCGCGAGGAGAGCCCTGGCGAGGGCAGCATCTCCACATCCCAAGTCTGCGATCACTGTTTTGATAGGATATGATGATAATTCCGAAATGTAGTACGAGACTGGATTTGAAGGCCAAGATTGCACCTGACGTCTGAAGCCGACGTGGTACTGCATCCAAGTGAGCTCGCGCCGAGGTCACAATCATTCGCACTGACGTCTTCGAAATTATTGGGATCTTCCTTCATCATCTTGACCGCTTCGAGGCTGTTCGACTTGTACAAAGTTTCATTTAGCAGCCTAGGCCATCGCACAGGTCAACCTGGTGAATCTCTACCGAGTCAAGGACAGACCTGAAACGAGCCCCATCTAAATTTTTCTTTAAATTTCTCTGGAGTGGGGTTAGGTCGTTCGTGTCCTGAAGAGTTCAGACATGCTCGTGAGCTGAACTACGCGCTTCACCTTCCTTGTCTTTGTTTTCTTTCCTGGCAAAGTGGAAGTGGTAGCCTTCGTCTTGCTATGCGGCTTTCCTTGCGGCTGGAAGTCCCCTTGACGCTGATCACGGTGAGAAGGCCGTGAGGTGGGCTTTCTTTTTCTCCTTTGCTTTGATGGTCCATCGCCCGCACCGTCAGCGTTGCCTCCAAGAGAATCTATCAGTTTGTCAAAGTTGGCCTGGGCTGTGGAAAGCAGATCCTGCTCTTCACGCTTGCGTTTCTTTGACTGGCGTTGGGTAGAGACTGGATCGGATGGCACGGTCCAGCCAGGAACGTCGAACAGGGCTGGCATTGAGTCGGTGTGTGCCGCGGCAATGTGACCATTAACGCTCAGCGTAGTCACGGGATTCGTCGTTTTATCGTTTCTCTACGATGGGCCAGGAACGCGGATGTCGCGTTTTTACAGCTTTTCTGTTGCGGTAACACTCGCGTCTTACACGCCTCCCCAGGTGCGTTGCACAGGTATAAAGAAGGCTCTAACCCTCACACGTCTTCTCTGTAACCTCCAGGTCGTAACGAGCCAATGAACAGAGCAGGGAGCAAAGAGATTGCACCTCCCCTGGCAAGTTCAGGGCAGAAGACACACAAGATGGGCAACTCCCAGGTGTCATCTACGACTCGCCCACTATCCCAGACTACCGGTCGTTCCGTGTTGGATCCTCATCAACACGCGCTTAATTTGCGCCTCTCTCAGGTATCCCATTCTGACACGGGCAACCACGCACCTCTGAATCAATTCCAGACCGGGAACACCTCATCAAGTAGCAGCCACAGCAGGGTTCCGAGTCCTGGATCGATCAAACATCGATCCCCTTCTCCGTCCGAGGCGGCTATGGTGGGTAATTCTCTTCATTCTCTCCCTTTTTATTACTGAGTTGATCCAGCCGTCGCTCTCCGCCCCCACCACGAACTCAGTGTCAACGACAGACATGGCTATTCCAAAGAATACTGCACAGCATCCTGCGTCATGCGTACGTCTCATCGTTATCCATCACAATCCGACTGGCTGACAGGTTTGGACGATGTATCGGTTATATCAATTCTAGAACGCAGAAAACGGCTTGAATGGCACTACGTCACCCCTACTTCCGCAAGAATCAGGAAATGGGAATGTCTACGTGCGTGTTGGAAACGTTGATCTCGAGTCCGTCTTTTAACGCGCACATTTCAGGAAGAGCTTGTACTTCTCCACGACAGCGCAAGCGATAACCAGGGTCGCAGTAGAGACCATGAGCTCCGCACTGCCCCTGTACTTACCCGTGACGCCTACGTAGCGGCAGGATACCGCGATGCCATGACACAGTATGGTGTCCTAGGACGCGCATTGTGTATATTGTACGTGAGCGCATGGTCCCAAACTCTTGCCTTATATGTTATATCTTGTGCAGCAATAAATCTCAGGCATACTCACCTGCAGACCCACGTCTTTATATCAACACGGTGAGAGCAGTGTTTATTTGTCTGCAAAAAAAAAAACTCAACTACTCTCCCGGATCATAGAACGCCCCATTCTCTGCAGTTGTCTGTGGGGTGCAAGGGTCCGGCAAGTCCCACACCGTTTCGATTTTGTTGGAGAGCATGTTTATTCCGAATTTGCGTCATCTTGGCTCACTACAAAAGCCTCTTTCGGGCCTTGTTCTTCACTTTGGCGAAGGAGGGCCAAGCGCCAGGCCGTCCGAAGCTGCATGGATAGCTTTGTGTAACATGCCCACAGTACAGACTCCGAGAGTCAAAGTTTATGTTTCTCGGTCGTCGCTCAAGACTATGACGGCTGTTTATGCCCCTCTCGGGGAGCGGGTAACAGTCGAGCCACTTCTCTTTAAAAAGGATGAGCTTGATGCTCAGGCATTCTTGTCAATGATGGCCGTTGGATCATCTGAATCTGCTCCGCTCTACATTCAGGGTGTCCTGGTCAGTGAACATTTTGTTCCGTTTTCTGTCGCGACTGACAACTCCCAGTCGATCCTTAGAGATCTTGGAGAAGATTTTCGCTATGATGAATTCATGAGACGCCTCCAGGACAAGAAAGAGTCATTCAATCCAGCTCAGCTGACTGGGCTGGAACAACGTATGACCTTGCTGACGTCTTTTCTGGATATCCGTGCCCGCCCCAATTCACAAACCAGACGATTCCTCCCTGGACAGTTAACCATCATTGACCTTTCCGATCCTTTCATTGATCCTGGATCGGCATGTGGATTATTTGAGATCGTTACTCGCCTGTTCGTCAGGGCAGAAGTCGGTACTGGGAAGGTGCTCGTAGTTGACGAAGCTCACAAAGTGAGGAATCACGACGGTCTTTATGTGTCGTTCATGAATCTTCCCCATCCTTAGTATCTTTCTCCACACAAAGCCGTATCGGGACTAACAAAATCGTTGTTGACGTTGGCACGTGAACAGCGACATCTGGCGATGCGCTTGATTATCAGCACGCAAGGTGAACGTTCTATTTCCCAAACCCAGCCACCACCTATTCACATTCGTTCCTAGAACCAACCGTTGTTCCCCCCGTTCTACTAGATCTTTGCACCGTTGCCATCTTGCATCGGTTCTCCTCCCCGTCTTGGTGGGAGCACCTGGCGAAACACGTATCCGCCGACATCTCTGCCGAAGACGCATTCGACCGTGTCGTCAGACTTGAGGTGAGACTCCATCCACAGGGGGGGACTCGCCTGACGCTAGATCAACATATATTGTACAGACCGGCGAGGCGATTGTGCTTGCACCAGCTGGCTTTGGTGTATTCCCGGATGGAGTGCAAGCACCCGCCACTCAAGGAGCCGTGAGGCCCGTCCCTTCGAGCCAGATTCCAAAGTTGAACCAGTTCGGGAGACGATATATCCTGATGAAGACGCGACGTCGAATCACGAGGGACGGGGGCGCGTCGGTACTGGTCGTTGAGCACTGAGGGTACATCCATTTCGATGAGCTAGTCATATTCTTGTATACGATGATCTTGCTTTCCCCTTGACAATACCGAGCCTAGATGGGCATCACGAAGTCGTGAGCGAGGAGAGCCCCGTGTGATTTGGTACTGTGTTTCATCACAGTATATGTCGCGAATTCCCTCTCTTCTCATTTTACCCTCTATGAAGTACTTGCCCTCTGTCATGATACATTGAACCTCTCAGAGTCTGTGCAACATCGCGAATCGCCTCCACAATCGTTTCATCATGTCAGCTTGGAAGACTGTCTGATCTTGACGAGGCAACGGACGACACATTTCTTGGTATTGATAGAGTAGAGTTAGACTGGTGATCAATCTACTGTGAGGCCGGCAGCGATCTCCCCTGTTCCCACTCGCCGGTGCCGATACCACAGTGGTCACTTCCCTCGGCTCCGGAGGTTTCAATATCGACTGCCACGCTATGACAAAGACATTGAAGACATTCCGACCAGCATATGGAAAGTCTGGAGCTCTTTGCATCCTTCCTTTCAAAGGCACCCAGGGGAGAATACAACATGTGGGGTTCAATAAAAGCGTGGCAGAAAGATTATACGTCCTTGGCCATATCACACTACATACAGTTATGTTATCCCGAAGGGAGAGTACGGCGTGCAAGTGGGGAAGATATGCATCGCAAAGGGTGGGCTTCATTATGGTCCGGACAGGTGTGATGATAACCACATGGGAATAGGAATGCTGAAGATGAACAGCTGAGTGGTGCAGCAAAATGAGTAGAGCCGACATGACCAGCTCGAAATGATGTCCATTTGAAGAGCAAGTGGGATGAGAGCTGGAAAGCGAAGTGGCGAGGGGACGCATCGGGCTTCCTGGAGGGATGATATTCTACGCCTATGGATTCGCGACCTTTATTTCAGCTCTCTTGTTACGACGGCCAAGCAGCGTTGCATTGTCTATGTCCAACTCGAACTTCGGACCTCCTGCACGACGGCCTCGATCGCGGGGTCCAGCCCGTCCGTCCCATAAATGCTTCTGCACTATATTCACAACAGCAGGCGCATCCACATTTCGTGCCACAAGTGCCTTCATGTCTGATGCTACTTCACCATAAACCTGGCCTCGTCGCTGGCGAGCCTCGTTAAGCAGGCTTTCGTCATCCTCGTCACCGTCTTCATCGTCCTCGTTGAGCCCATGTAAAAATCCTCTTGCTCCGGCACCGCCTCGTCCATTGTAGGCGCGCCGACGAGCCCCTTCTTCCTCCATTCGATGCACCGCGTACGTGATGTCGAAGGCTTCCTTCAAGGTTGTTAGCCCAGGGGAGCGGGCCGATTCGGGTCCACCGTGTGCGGCACTCAAAAGGGGCGAGTCAAGGGGAGGGGTTTGGACAAGAGTGCAGGGGGTCGGCAGTGGTGGCGGAGCCGGAGCTGCGTTACACCAAGGATGCGCCAGAAATTCGTCTATGGTATATCTTTGAGCTGGGTCCACACAAAGCAGGTGCTCGATGAGGTCCTTGGCTAGAGGCACAGTGAGATCAAGACTAGACACTTGAAAACCATAAAGATACCTGAACCGGCGATGTGATCCCAAAATGGGCTCAAAAATGTGTAATACCCTCGGGCGACCTTCTCGGTCAAAACATTGATGCTCTCATCATAAAAAGGGGGGAAACCACAAAGGAGCGTATAAAGAACGCAACCAAGCGCCCACATGTCGACACTTTTGGAGTAACGCTCATCCTTGACTATCTCGGGAGCGGTGTACCCAACCGTCCCGCATGGCGTCATGGTTTCCTCGTTCCATACCACTTTTGACAGGCCGAAGTCAGCGATCTTGACTCGCCCGATACCACCGCCACCGAGTCCGGGTGTAAATTCACCCTCGTCTTCCTTTTCCTCGTCATACGGGCGTCGTATGAGTACTTTGGAGGGGATTATGGGTATTCGTTCAAAGAGCAGATTCTCTGGTTTGATATCGCTGTACAAACCGGAAAATTTAATAGTGATAAGGATTATACCGCTGTCTGGATGGGCTCACCGATGAACCACACCGCGTTCCTCGTGAAGATACCGGATTCCCTGGGCAACTTGAAGAATGATGTGCCTTGCAAGATTTTCACTGAAGTAAGTGAGTTTGACAATTTGGTGAAACAGTTCCCCTCCTTCCATGACTAGAAATATATGTGAACAAGGATTGCCAACTTGCTGGAGCAAAACCACTTACGCTCGAGTACAAGAAAATAGTAATCCGATGATTCGGAGAACGATATCAATTTGACTATTGATGAATGATTCGTACCGCGCATTATCTGGACCTCTGCCAGCCAATAAGGATTCATCGTCGGCGCCAGCGGGTTAAACATACCTTTGAGGATATTTGCACGCTTGAGGAAAAGGTATGATTAGTTCCACCATATCAGAATTAGAACGGAACATAAAGATGTCACCTCTGTGACGCGCGGCTTTTTCTTGAACTGAGGGCTGAGATGTTTTTCGCCGGCCTTACAGAGGGACGATATGGTGGACAGATGGGATGTGTGTAACCAAGAGGATGGTGGAAGGGGAGGGTGGGGTAATATGAACTACGGGAGAACGACCTCGGGACGGGTACTTACCTGTGATGCGTTCAGTTCGTGCTTTCGAACTACCTTGACTGAGCAACATGCTTAGGCAAGGGAGCGACTTGACAGCGATCGAGATGTACTTACCAGCTACATTTTCGCCAGTCGTAAGGTCGACCGCCTTGTAGACGTCCGAGAAAGCGCCGCTAGAACGCCAATGTTATTTTAGTCCATCGGCCACGTGTGCATCGTGTACTGACTCCCCCATCCGAGCAACAAGCTTGAAATTCTCGAGTCCCTTATACGCGGGCATATTTGACTTTGAAGAGCGTCCATCTGATACGGCAACCATTTCTCCTCTGGCAGCGGGCTCGGGAGACGAAACGTGGGATTCTGTGGGCTGTTCTGCGGAAGGTATTGAAGGCTCCGGGCTGTGAGGCTGTTTGAAGATATTCGCAGATGGCTGTGTAGGTGACTTTGTGTATTCCTGAGCGTCTGAGTCGAGTTGACGATGATTTTGGTGTTTGCGGATGAGGTCTGGCCGACGTGGGGTCAGCCCACGGCGATGCAGACAGGGAGTGGGGAGACATACTCTTGAATGCGGCGACCACTGCAGGCATTGTCGGTGCTGTCGACGACGACGACGACGACGACGACGCTGAACGCAGGGGAGGGGGATGAAGGGGACGGCAAACGGGTGGGAGACTGTCCTTTTGTCATCCCAGCTGGTTGGAGCTCCGCAGTCTGACGTCATACAGCCGTTCTCGCCTCTTTCCATTTTGGAACGTGCTGTGGATGACATAATTATACAGTACATATAAGCACAGCCTCCAGCTTGGCTGGTATAATCACCGGTCCTCCCTCTCCCTCTCCCAATGTGCCACTCGCTCTCTCGGTGGTGTGTGCACCATCAAACAGCTTTGTACAGGCGTATATCCCACCAGACTCAACGTGCTCGGCTTGTGCCTGAGCGCCGGGATCTCGCGCGCACCAGCTTTCGGCATTCCCTGACCTGGAAGACTTTGCGTTCCCAGCGAACCACCATCGATCCTCGAGGCCGCCTCCCTGCCTCCTGGATCACGCCGTTCCTCATCGTGTATCGATTCGCCCGTATCTCCATTCGGACTGCTCGCAATCACAAATACTCCTGCAAATGTAGCAGCACAGCCATAAAAAAATGTCAGCATTTCGTGGAACGAGGTTTGCCGAAAATCGCCGTATAGAACCGCAGATCCGACGACGGCAGACAGCGTGAAAAATACAAATTGAGTGGGAATGACAATTTTGGAGTCAAATCGCCGCAACGCTCGATTGAGGTATCGAATCTGGAGGATACCTGTGATGACAAGGACCTACAGCGGACCATCAGCGCAAAATCTACATGCAGATTGACTGAGCTGACTGCTATGATGGGGTAAGTAATCCATTCCGTCAACATCTTCATCCATTCCTTTGTCAAAAGCGTGGATATCGCTTTGGTCGCTAGCACCGTAAAGCCGCCTGTCAAGAGTTAGCTCACGATCACTTCGCGCGAATGCACGACATCCTACCAAAGACAGCACACAACCCAACGTCGATCACAACCACGCGCCTTCCAATGCTACCTTCACTAAGTCCACCAAGGATGATAGCACACACTAGGTATATGATCGAAAAGATCACAAAAGCGCGCTGGGTTATCGCCTCAACCAGGGCTTCGGGTGTCAGTACGGGTGGCGGACCCTCCGATGACGGAGAGGAAAGCACCACAGTTGTCGCCCCAATAATGGCAAGCAGGATCCCGAATATGTCACGCTGCGTGTTCTCAGTAAGCCTTCACTCCTGAGCTGCGCCAAATCTACTTTACCAGACGGAAACGTTCATGCAGAAGCAAAGGTGCGAAAAAACAATTCGCAACCAACGCAAACTAGAAAATCAATTTACTGGTGAAATGGTCGCCTTGAAAAGTGAGTCAGATATCTCACCGTCCCAAGTGGCGCCACGACCGAAGCAGGTGCGAATGCATAAGAAATAAAGTTCCCAATCTCCCCAATGTTCATCAAAATGAAACCCGACCACCTACACGAACGCGCTGGGTCAAGCAGTCAAGAATACACAAGTGACGAACCATAGTTTAGAGCGTAGGTACTCGCTCTCTCTTCCATCTTCAGCCACGTTTCCGCAAGACACTTTGCCTCGATGGCCTACCTGTGTCCTCCATTGGGGAAAGTCATCCTCAACCGGCATCGTGGAGTAATCTGAAACATCTGCGCGACGGATCGACGAAAAATCCCAGGATGTCAACCGCAGGGGTAGAAACCGTGGAAGGAAGGAAGATTTTCGCGGGTGCCGTCTGGGTCGCGCAGCAGTGCTGCTTTTCCTGCTTCTAGTATCATCCCTGGCGACGGGAGCGTGGTACGAGGCCAGACCATAGGACGACGGAGGAGGCTCGCTGGGGGATCGGTTGGAAAGAAGCGGCTGTCCCTCGAACTCGTGGTTCTCTTCCAAGGCCTGCAGGGCTGCGCTGAAGCGAGCGGTAGTGTCAGGGTGGGCCATGTGCCTTTTTCCCTTGTCGCGCCCTAGCGGTCTACTTTCCCTTTCCGTGTCCGGTAGACTGCTTTGACGTCCGTGGTGGAGTCTTAGATGGGCAAGCTTTTGGAGGTTGAGGGCCAGAGATATGAGCACATTGCCAGCAATCGACACGCTGATTCCGATTACACTCTGGAGCGTGAGGTGTGGTAGGGAGATCCCAGGACCGTCCAAGGAGGACCAGGACATGAAGGATCTGATTCAAGGATTGAGTCGACGTTCGTGAGACGGACATATGTGAATAACCCATTATGGAATATATTTCCCACGGATGCTCTACGTTTGCAATGTAACGCCGCAAGGTATATGAAAGCAACTCTCATGCGCGCGCAGCATACCGCACATGCCCTTCCCGCTTTTCCCGTCTATTCATGCGCATTTATTGACGATGACCAAGTGATCGTGGGTGGGGGAGGCGGCACTTCAAGGACGGGAATAAAGAACAAATTGGTATGCCCACTATGCGTCGGGATACACCCATTTATCCACCGCGACTAGAAATTGTTCCGTGTATCGGATGACAGGCAGTTGCATGTTCTCAACGAGCTGGAACTCGAAAGGGGTGACGATGCACCAATGAGCATGGCCACTCATCCCCAGGTATCACAAACTCGACACGTCTGCAGAAACTTCCAGTAATGCATGTTATAGAGCCGGACTCTCGTGTGTGGCGTAAATAGCAGTCCAGAAAAGTTGGAGAGAGGAGAGAATGAGAATTGTAGAAAGTTCGCAGTGAGCAAAGACGAGCACAAGTACGTCACCATTTTACCCCTTCGCTGCCATTAACTTGGTCACCAAGGTTCGCGCAGCTTGCGACTTGCGGCACGCTAACCTTTGGCGGCTTGGATGATTATCAGGTTCGTCTCTCTTTAACCATCGCAAACGATATCATGTCCACCCGATCCTCAGCGCGTGACTGTCCTCTCGCCGGATGGCAGGTATTTGGTTATTGCTGGCGCTCATACTGTAAAGCAGCCCTCGTTTATACTTGGCGATCGCTCTCAACCAAACCTTTTAGTTCTCTCTCCTCGATTACAATTCCCTTTTACCTGTAATTCCGTCAATACACATCAGCAACGGGGAAATATACGACGCGACCTTCTCATCATCCCACGTACGTCAACCCTCTTCCCGTCCCTGTTGCTCATTAGAAACCCGGTTATTCCAGCTATTTCTCGTCACTAGCTTAGCACTCTTGGTATACGCTCTCCCCACTCGTGTGAATGGCAACGAATGCAATAAAACAGTAGAGGGTGGCATCCCGAAATCTAACTTGGATTACCTACCGAAAGACCTTCACTTGATTAAAACTATCGATCCTCCCTCGATATCCGGGATACCCTGTGGGTCGAACATCACGTTTCGCGCTGTACGGTGAGTTCACCTGTGCAACTCGCTTCATTCTAGTCACAATCTCTGCAGGACACACCCCATTCGTCGGGATACGTTGTATTCTGTGGTCAATGTTGCCTTGCCTCGTGTTAAACACACGAAACTTGCCAAGAAACGAGCGTATATCCTGAAGTGGAGGATCGTAGAGAAGCGTGATTCCTTCGACATCTGTATAGAAACAATCCGGAAAGTCTGTGATGCTAACTTGACGTGCTTTGACGTGAGGTGCGTTTACTGCTTTGACAGCTGTAGGCCCGCACCAAGTGAAGTTTCACAGCTTCGACGGCAGGTTACTTGCGTTTGGTGCATCTGACTACAGTCTCAGTGTTTTGGACTCGAATACTTTGACGGTGAGCTCAACTACATACTCTGCATTATGACACTAATAGGACAATACCGTTAGCCACTGTTGTTCATCTTGAAAGCACACGAGTTCCCAATCACAACCCTCCGATTTAGTCCTACCTCGAAGCTACTCGTGTCAGGTGGCGTTGACAGCTCCATACGTGTGGTCAGTATTCCTGAAGTCCTTGGGGGTCAACGTGAGTTCTTTCTCGTCATATTCTTCCCTTTGCTGACCCCGTGTCGCTTTGCAGCATGGGGCACCGTTGTCCTCATCCTCATTGCTATCACAGCTTTCATCATCGCTGTTCTAATGCGGCGGTGAGCGTCAACCAATATTATTGGAAGCTACCTTCTCTGCAACTCGGTTTCGGGTTCGTTCCGTTCCCCTTGTATTCATGGTACATATTAGTTCGTCCAACTACACTCTGGCCGGTACACATGTTTGTCCATACCTTTCAGCCGAATATAATTAATCATAATCCTCTTCTTCCACGAGTTTCCGTTTGACACCACTGGAGGGTGTGCTGGTCGTCTGTACCTCCTCCATCACTTCGTCTGCATTGCTTTCTTCTTCTTCGTCTTCATCATCCCCATTTCCTCCGAACAAATCCGCTTCTTCATTTTCGCTACCCTCTTCCGGCGCTTCACCTGCTATTATTGGTGCAGGGGTCCCTCCCATCTCAATATCTGCTGGGACGTTCGGGAGTGGAATCGCGGCAGGCTCCATGTCAGCATCTTCCTCGTCCTCTTGTGCCACCACCACCACCTCTTCTTCGTCCTCCTCTATTTCTTCTATTTCCTCGTCGTACAGCCTGACACTCGGCGGAGGCTTGTTCGGTACGAGATCAAAGTTAACAGACGTCAACGTTTCCGATGACGGTGGTAATCGGACACCAAAGACCTCCGGGACTGCAGGAAGAGGCGTCGCGTTCGTTTGCGATGCGAGGGACATCATATACTAGGAGACGAACCCGGGACCATTAGCACACATAGCATAAACGCGAGGGGGGAATCGGTGGGATAGGAGGGAAGGTAGGCGCACCTCCTTTGGCACTCGGCCACCAAACTCCCATCCAACGCGCGCCTGGACTGCCAAGACGACGTCGTCCATCTCGATTTTGGACACTCCGGAGCGTCCAGCATGTTCCGCATACACTTGTGCGTCCGACAATACTTGGGTTGTGTAGCGATGCGCGAACTCCAGCAGCTGGTGCAGAACATCCGGCTGGGCATCTTGAACTGTGGGGGTTGATGCGAGAAGGAGAGCAATTGCTCTGGCAGTGGGGGGAAGCGTTTCAGAGGGCGCTTGAATACCTTGCGGTCGAGACATGCCAGTAATGTCTATGTCAAAGAGTTGCGAGGTCCTATTGGAGTGCAACGTATCAAGGCTACACCATGTCCCAAATAACAACAAAGAGTAGGTGAATACAAGGAGCGAATGAACTTCAGAGAGATCTGAAATATAATTGATATCCCCCAAACATATCCAGTATAACTAGAAGATCAATCAGCATATAAAACATGTTTCTCTGCACTTTCTAGCCAGTGGTGCAAGTCGTGGTCTCCCTCAAGTCCAATGAACTCGTGGTGGAGACTATCGCGGTACTGTAGACTGGATATGCTCGTACCGAGACGAGCCTGCACCTTATTCATGAGCTCAGAGTGCGTTACCTTGGGATGAACGCGAATGGCGATCAAGTCATCAGTGACGCGATCGAAAATCTTGATCTTGACAAAGGCAGTCTGAGGATTGCTTGCAGACATGGGAGGTGCATTCAAGTTAGCGGTGGCTGCAGAATGTGAACGCGAGCGGGTTGGGAGGGATGGTTGGGATGAATGCAACGACGATGGTGACGACGTAGCGTGTTCAGGCCATTGAACGTGTGATGTCCGCGAAACATTCGTGTGACCGTGAGGCGATGTTATTTGCTCGTTCGGTCTACCGGTTCGTTGGTGGGCAGTAACCTTTGTGCTCGAGTGGGGGTGCAAAGGGGGAGTGTGATCCTCCTCATAGTCTGAACCATCATCACTGTGACCATCTCGACCGGATAATTTCATCTCGCCAAGTGTATCGCGTACTTCTTCTTCAAAACCTCGTATTGCCAAATCTGCAGGTGCCGCCCCTGCAGCATCCTGCTCTCCGCCTTCAGAAAATAATGCGCTAATTTCATCATACCGAGGCTCAATGTCATTCTCGACATCACCTGGCTTTGGAGAAAGGAAATTGCGAATAAGTTGGTGCTCCAAGATGTAGGAGGCGCCTATGGAATTCAAGGCGCAAAGCTTGCGGATGTACTGGTCCAGTTCAACCTGTCGCATAGCAGTGACTTGATCATCGACTTTATCTGTGGGGCCAGGCATGAAGGGGAGAATCCGATTTGATCCGGGTTCCCGACCAGCCTCTTGGGGGAAGGTTTCCAAAAGGTTGACTTGGAAATCGTAAAATTCGTTGTAAGGTCTAAAGAGCAGAAGTTGTTTGGATTTCGGCAGGACTTGGGGATCATGGGGATCATAGGGCTGGAAGATGGCATCGATACGGAACCAGTATTCCTCCATTTCGTAATGAAAGGAGACAACTTCTGCGGAAAGGAGGATGCCATCCGGCAGTGGGACTGGGGAGGGGGGACGGGGGGCGGGGACGAGGGCGGGGGCGGGAGCGGGAGCGGGAGTGGAAGTGGAAGTGGAAGTGGAAGTGGAAGTGGAAACGGTTGGAGGGTGGGGTGGGTAGGATTGTGTGTAAGGGCTGTCTGGGACTGAGGGTTGGCCGTCCTCGATTACTCCCAGAGAGATGCTATTCTGCTTGTAATCAATCATAGCTTTTTTCCAATCCTCCACTTTCGGGATGTCGCCGCGATCCATGAGTGCGTCTACATCGCCAATGGGGAGGTTAGATGCGGGGTCACGCAGTTCGACAAAAGAAGCTGGAATTAATCCAGGACGGCCAAGCCTACCGATGGGCTTGGCGACGAACCACTCGCGATTCGACTGAGCGACGACCGAGACGGGATCGCCGGCTTTCGCGTCGAGCTCGTCGGCGCGCTCTGCTAGGAAATCATGGAGGACGACGGCGTAGAACACGCGCGACTTTGGGATCTTCAAGGGGGTGGTGGGACTTGTTGGGTTGTTGAAAGCGGGGGGGAAACGGGAGGAGCGGACTCTGTTGGAGTGGGAAGTGAGAAATTCGGTGAGAAAAGGAAGAGATGACTGACGAGGAGGGACTCTTGAGGAATTCCTCAAACATATTCTTGGGAACGAGCCCGCGAGCACCAGTGACGGGGTTGAGCGTCTCATACCAAGGGCTATCGTGGTCCGGATCGCCGGTTACGTAGAGGAAGTCACCCTTTTGAAAGGCGAGTTGCTGAGGCGAGTTTGGAGTGCAAGAGGCGATGGCACGAATGACTTTTTGCGGGGGAACGGATACAGCAGGGGGGCTTGGGAGGGGAATGGGAGTAGATATCTGGAGACGGCTCCCGTTGCGCGACTTTCGAAACGACTTGATCATGGGGGAAACATGAAGACAGCTTGAAATGATGAGAGACACATGTCGTTGATTACGTAACAAACCATCAAGCTAACTCTCCACTAGCGCTCGCGATATCACTTGTGACCATGGCGGCAAGAAAACTACAGAGTACGTCCGCTACCCCTCTCATGTCGTACTACAACAGCCCCTGCTCTTCCAGCTGAAATAGACCGCACTCTGAAAAAGGTCTCAGAGGGCGTGGAGCTCTTTGAGAGCATCTACGACAAGATGCAGACCTCCACCAACCAGACCCAGAAGGAGAAGCTCGAGACAGACCTCAAAACACAGATAAAGAAGCTCCAGCGTCTCCGAGACCAAATCAAGACTTGGGTCGCCAGCAATGACATCAAAGACAAGTCCTCCCTCCTCGAGAACAGGCGGTTAATCGAGACTGTGTGTCCCCTTGCTCGTCTCCGATGACTCCAAGCTAACCTCGCCGCTGTAGCAAATGGAAAAGTTCAAAGCTTGTGAAAAGGAAATGAAAACAAAGGCCTTTTCCAAAGAGGGCTTGACCCAGTCCGCCAAACTAGATCCAAAAGCGCAGGAGAAACTAGAGGTCACCTCCTGGCTGCAACAATGTGTCGAAGATCTCACACTCCAGGTCGAGCAGTCTGAAGCAGAGATAGAGTCTCTCCAGGGCGGCGCCAAGAAACGCGGCAAGGGTCAGTCGTCCACGGCAGGTCGTTTGGACGGTCTCGAGCATCTCAACGAACGTCGGAAATGGCACATCAGTCGTCTCGAACTCATTCTTCGCTTACTTGACAATGGTTCCCTCTCCACTGACCGCGTGCTTACTCTCAAAGAGGATGTAACATATTTTGTCGAGAGTAATACGGTGTGCCCTCCCTCCAACCTCGCTGAACGATTCTCATCCTCTGCACTAGGAGGAGAACTTTGACGAAGACATGGGCCTCTACGACGATCTCCGCCTAGAGGAAGAGGAAGAGAAGTTCGGTTTGGCAAACGACGACGACGGTAGTGACGATTCCGATGCACAAAGTGAAGGTAGGCCCTTCAATATTTTACTTTGGGACCGTCTGACTTTGCAACAGAACTGCCGCAAAGATCGACCAAGAAGCACGATAAAGACGAAGAGAGTGTTGCAAGCGGTAGCAAACGAGACGATAGTCCTGTTCAGAAGAAACCGGGAGTGGGATTACAATTACGGAGTGAGTTTCAAGTTGCTTGTATGTCCTCCTGTCTGATCAGCAATGTTCAGAGGCTTCCTTGGCAACAGAGTGTAAGTGATTCATTTGTGTCGCACTCGCGTTCGGAGTAACACGATACATTCAGCGAAACCGCCGCCAAATCCTAACTTTGTACAACAGCCCATGTCTAGCATATTGAAAGCAGGTTTACCCCCAGCCCCTCGCCCTCCAGCGGCATTACCTCCTATTCGATATGCTGCCGCTGCCGCTGCCGCAGTTTCGTCGACTTCTCCAGTGACAATGGGACCGTCAACACCGACAACGCAAGCATTATCAAATATACCGACGACCGCTGCGCCAATACCAACAGCGCCGTCAATAGCACCTTCGCTATCGCAAAACATGCTAGAGTCACAGCTATTGTCGTCGCCAAGTCTCACTCACCCTTCCGTAGCGAGCCCGATGTTATCATCTGCCTCTGTATCACATCAACCAGACGGATCCTTTTACTCGGGCCAAGATTCGCCTGCAATATCAGAGGCAGTTCCGAGCTCTGCGAGTGGACCCGCCGCATCCTCGTCTCCACTACGTACAACACTACACAAAGGTATGCTGTCTGATTCCACGTCTTGGATCTAGCTTAGAACGTTTTACAGAGCTTGCAACGTCGCCTATGCTGCCAAGGTCTGCTTCCCCTGCTGCTCCAGTACGTTTTTCTATCAATCACCCACTCGGAACGAATAAAATTTAATGTAACTCAGTTCACCGTACCACAACCTGCACCGACAGGGCCTTCTCCCCTTCCTCGGCAGGTTCAACAGCCATCCACCCCTGGAGTTCCACCACCTTCAAGTGCATCTTCGCAGCCTCCCCAGTATCCTCCAGGTGTCAAAGCTCCGCCTTCTGCCGAGCAATTGGCTACGCAAGAGCAGCCTAACGCAGGAATGCTCAGACCGCCTTCAGTAAACCAGGCCCAACAAGTTCCAAGTCGGCCACCGACAATAACATTTCCAGGATCCTTGTCAGATCTTGTTGCGTCGTTTGAGACAGTGAAGCAGAAAGGTAAGTCACGAGTTAACTTGGCTGCACGGTTAGCTAAATGCCTGTCAGCCCCCCATCGCATGAATAATTTGGGGGAAGTACACAAGCTTTTGGAGGGTGGTTACACTCATGCACCACAGCCTGTTGATACAGAAAGGTAAGATGGGAATTTTGTCAGGCGGGGTAACAGTCGCTCAGTCTTGCCCAGGCCCAAGTATTACGTCCCTCGACACCCTTTCAACACACCGTCTTTCTACCCTCAAACACCACATCCTGTGCTGAGCTCGCCTGCTCTATTCTCCCAAATTGATGTGGAGACATTATTCTATGTCTTCTACTACCTCCCCGGCACATATCAGCAGTACGCCATTTCCTCTCTTTCTGCATAACAGGACTTATTACACTGCATAGGTACCTGGCCGCCAAGGAACTAAAGCGCCAATCATGGCGGTTTCATGTCAAATACTTGACGTGGTTCCAGCGACACTCGGAACCCCAGGCTATCACCGAGGAGTATGAACAAGGGGTGTATGTCTACTTTGACTGGGAAGGTTCATGGTGCCAACGCAAGAAGAGCGACTTTCGTTTCGAATACCGTTATCTCTTGGAGGATTAACTTTCACCTGCAATCCGCTTTCTTTCCGGCCCCATTCGTTCTGCTTGCGTTCGATACTCGGTGTAACTTAACCGCAGCGCACTAGTTACTGCTATACTGCTCATTGGTCGGTGTTAGTCTAATGAATAAGCATGCATTGGTAAAAAATGCGTGAAATCGAATCATTCGAGGACCACCACTGCTCCAAGTGCTTCGAAGGTTGACTTTAGTTTCTCCGCGTCTTCTTTCGAGATGTTCTCCTTGAGGACTTTTGGGACGGACTCCACGAACTTCTTCGCCTGCGAATGGAAAGCGCAAACATAGGTGAGTTAATTCAATGTCACAACGATGACTACTCACATCGATGAGAGTGAGGTTTGGTACTAGTGCCTTTACCTCGCGAATGATTTTGGGCTTGGCAGGGGTGTCAAACGATTTAAGCATGACATTGAAGACCGTCTTCTCTTTGGGTTTCTCCTACAAAAGGGTGAACTTTTTACACGGGTACATGTATTGGTGTTCATGTCCCACCTCAGCGACGGCCTCTTCTGCGGGTGCGGCAGTCGTCGTTGACGCAAGCGCAGAAGCGGAGGGCATAACAATCTCTTGAATGTTTAGCCGAGACTGTCGAGCCAGAAATGAAAAGGGTTAGGAGAACACATGCGTTCGACAAAGGAAACGCGTCCTCACCTTGAGCAGCGACACGAGATCGGCAGCTTGTAGAAGGGTCA
>JBBPQW010000159.1:0-34847 GCA_038092695.1 Boletus rubropictus | reverse complement strand
GGCCGTTCCATAGCCGGCCCTCAGTTGGCCCAAGCGCATCCCTCATGTAGTATATAAGTAGTTGGTAGCGTATAGTGTAGTTTTCTCACGCTTGGTATTCATCGTTTTAGGCCGCACTCAGTCTGAGAGCGTGATCCTGATAAGCAAGAGCAAATGGCAGACATTATTGACACTTCCCTGATGTTACATCACTCGATGGCAAGTCAAGTTCAGAACAACAATGTCCTTAATCTCCCTCAATTCCTTGCTGAACATGTCAATGATCCAGCTATCAAGGTAAGTAATGTTGGCTGTATGTCCATGCTGCATGTGCTTATGTCCTGCTAGCCTGATTTCATCTCATGTCTCGAGGATCACCTGTTATCCAAACTACTCCACCTGGACTTTGATGGTGACAAGTGGATGTTCACATCAGTAAAATGTACCTGGGCTTAGCTAACTTTTACCAAACTTTTATCAAACTTATGCCACTTAAACCAGAATTAAGTGGCACAAGTTTGGTAAAAGTTTGGTAAAAGTTAGCTAAGACCAGGTACATTTTACTAATGCACCCTAAAGGAACAAAATGAACTGTGCTTCCTAAATCCAGACCAAATTGTAGAATCAAAAATCATTCATGTCAACTACACAAGCTATGATATTCGCAGGGCCCATGATTGCCTGCAGACAAATTGCTCTTCTTTCTTTGTGACCTTGTCAAGAGAAGATAATCCTAATTGTCACCCTTTCTGGTATTGTCAGTTACTCAAGGCATTCCATATTGATATCTCTTACTCTCCCAGTGGAGTTGGTGGGCCAAAGGAGATGATGGAGGTTCTCTGGGTCCATTGGCTCAGAATTGACCCAGACTACAAGTGGGGTTTCCAGCAGTGCGCTCTTCCAAAGATTGGCTTTGTACCTGAAGATGCAGAAAGCCCTGCTTTCAGGTTTTTGGATCCCTCTGCAGTGGTCCATGGGTGCCACCTCATTCCAACATTCATAGATGGTTGCACCAATCAACTCTTATGGGGTGGTGTATCAGTAGTTAGACTGCCAGGCAAAACTGATGATTGGGCAAGGTATTATGTTAACATGTGAGTTTCATTTCATTTATCTCAGCCTTTTATATGCTAATAGTATCAGTTTTGCTGATCAAGATATGTTTACATGCTATGTGGGAATTGGTGTAGGACATGAGGCCATGCACTCAAAATTCAACCATGGGTTAGTTGATGACCAATTGACTGTTGACAATAAAGGAGATGAAATCAATGATGCTGAAGATACTCACTTGAGACACACTTCTCAAACCAACAGGAATGCTGATGAAGAGGTGGATGATGAGGACAAGAGTGGTATGAGTAGTAGTGAGAGTGGTACAACTGATGATGGCTATGATGACAGTGATGTCAATGCTTGTTTCTAATATCACTGTTACTACAAAGATGCTTTGTGACTCTAAATTAGTATGCTCGAAATGTAGATGTACTGCCCAATGAAATACAACCCTTCAGCTTGCAATGATTGCAGAAGCTTGGAAAACACTAAATTTCCATAATAGATATTACCACTAAATACCACAATGAGAGTAGTGCACAAGAAACACACTGATGCCTTGCTAGTATGTTTATTCCATACTGATAATTTCAATGGTTGCTTGCCTGATCAACAATTATATAATCTCATATCAAACCTCAGTCAGATCTGTAATGCTGTATAATATTGATTACATGAGCAATTCTCATAAGTTAGATACAATGGTAGGGTGTGGGTCGTGATGTAGGTAGGGTTTCTGCAGCAATGTACGCCCACGAGTTTGCGTCCAGGGGATAGAGTCGCCGCGGTAGGGAGCACCAATTTGCGTATAATGGCAAGGATCGCCCATCGAGTCATCGCGACGCATTCCAAAGTTGGCCATTGCGCAACTGGTAACAGCTTTTCTGGCACGTCGCTTAGTCCACTAGGACTGATCCCAGTGAAGGGACGATCGAGGATGACTCCCCGCTCAGAAGGACAGATGCGTCTTGTGCGTGCTGAGACTCGTAGCCTTCGAGCTCTCGGCCATCAATAGAAACTAGGGAAAAGGTAGACCCAATGTTCGAGTGTTATGTGTCGTGGGCGTCATAGCTGGTAATGTAGTTTCATTATTCCGAGTCATGGGAGGGCGAGAGGCCGATGCCAGGAAGAACATCTCAAACTTCCACCTGCTACCAGACAGCAAAGGACTGTACGGTAGCCATACCTTTGCAAAAATAAATATCGCTAGCCTACTACTCGAACCGTGCTAGCACAAGATGCATGGCTGTTACAGCTCGTCATGTGCAGACCCGGATCCTTCCTTTGCCTCCGAGCCGCCGTGCGAGGGCGTCCCAGGTTGCACATTACTCCCGGCCAGCACATTCGAATCCGCCGTCGCCACGCTTGCGTGGATCTTACCCTCAGCAGCCAGTCTGCGCACAAACTGAGCAATCTCGTTATCGTACTCCTCCCATTCAGGGATCTGACGCGCCCGGGAAAGTTTTGGTTCTTTCTGCACTCGAATGGATTTCCGTAAGTAGAGTGATAGGGAAAACCTTCATTAGGGGCGACGAACCGTGAGGGGGTTTTGACACAAGTCGATCGTCTTTGCACGATGGAGCCTGTCCTTACTGCCTGTAGTTGGTTGGGTAACTTCTTAGTGTCGTATTGGACGTGCACGTCAAGGAGCCAACATACACCATGTCTCACACTGAGTAACCATCATCAGTGTCCCATCCTTGTCAATAGCAGGAGTCTGCTTACCCATAGCCAATCCTCGTTCAAGGAATACTATTGCTACATCAGTGGTCGTCTTACACACGACAAACCTGACTTACGATCGGAACTTGGGCCTGCAAATTATTCGGAAGATCTTGAATCACAACATTAATGAGCTTATTTAAACACTACAATCGAGTAGCGAACCTTGGTCCAAGTTTGCTAGTGAATTAGGATCTTGGGACAATAATTGGTATGATCCTCGGAGAAGGTCCTATAGAGACGGTAAGTGAAAGAACCTTGTTGCCGTTGTCATGTGCTCACCCCAGCAGCCATCTGCATCCAACAGTTAGAAAATGCAAGCGCGATTCGCATAAACAAGAGTTGACTCACCTGACGGAACCGGACAAGGTCTACAACATATAGCGCACTCGGGGAAACGTGAGGATGAATAAGAGAGCAGACCACAATAGAATAATACCTGATGTGATACGGTCTACCATCCAGGAAGTCATGCCAATATCCCGTTTTCCAGAAACGGAATCCTTCCATGTCATAATTGTCATCCCCCATCGGTGTGTAGCCATATGGCGCTCCATGAAGGTCCAGATCGACTAGCTCTTGCAGGTCTGCTCGCACGATCTGATCGGCGTCAACAAAAATCACCTTTTTCAGGTCCATTGGGAAAAGGACATCGAGGAAGAGAATTTTATAACCCCATATGATACGCTGTTTTTCCCTCTGTGCTCTTAGCCACGACGGCCATTTGTAAGTCACCAACTCGTATTGGAAGCCGTATTCTTCCGCCATGTGTGGTATGAATTCCTGAGAGGCATGTCAATCCACAGCATAGAAGCTCGTCGAGACACGCACAAGGAATGATGGAGAAAGAAAGTTCTCGATGAACCAAAACTTGACGCTGCTCTTGGTATTGCGTAGTACGCTCAGGATCATGATTGAGGCGAAACGCTAACGGCATACCCACTAAGAACACAGTCACTTGGGCCTAAAGAGATCACACCTCATACAACAGGCCAGACGCCACAGTGAATATATTGATGTCAGCTTGGTCAGCCTTCGTCATCCTGTTGTTCGCATTAGGTTTCAAGAGCGAAGTCACCCTAGTGCGGAAAATCAGGGCATGATTGGGCGATGATCGTCCAATACTTACTTGGACACCCAGTTTTCTACTATGTTCCCTGACCCTTCCTTAGGTGCAGTACGCAAACCATCGAGGACGTCCAACCTCTCCGCGCCGCGTTTCCGAGCCAATCGAGGATACAGAGTGAGTCCATCAAAGCTCATCACCGTCAGCTCATCGCCTGCTTCAGCTAATGATGGACTATCCCACCCCTCGCTTCCGACGCTTTCCAGCTCATAAACATCTCTCCCACGTCCCTCCCTTATTTCAAGCCGGAACCTCCCTGGGCGTGCCTTGAACTGCAAGTACCCCAAGTTGGCCACGACCTGTGTGTCATCGACGATCGACCCATCCTTGCTGCTGATAAGTTGAAGTTGGACACCTCTAGGCGGGTTGACGGTCTTCAATTCACGCGCGTGTCCCTCTACGACAAGGTGATCTAGTGCGAAGAGCGCCTGGATGCCTTGAGACTGGTCCTCAAAAGAGAGTTTGTCAAGCTGAATGTTGTCGAGATCGTACAGGGCTTCACGTGGGCGGACGAGCCAAGAAGGCGGAACATCCATGCCCAAAGTATAAATTGGATCTAAAGGAAGCCCAGTGAATGTTACTTGTGCGGGAATTTCTTGTCTACGAAATAATGATCAAGGTCAGAAAGTTGAGGTTGAAAGAAGGCTTTTACCCGTTGCCATCGTAATTGAGATGTGGAACGACGTTGTAACGATAAAATCTTTTGAGTGGCATCTAAATTCCACGAGCCATTCAGAAAGAGCTTTTGTTATCAAAAATAGCGCCCTCGTACCTCAGTGTGCTGAGTGGGATTGAAGTAAACTTCAATATAGATATCGGGGAATAGTTTAGAGGACCGCTAGAAAACGATTAGCACTTGCTATGCGGAGGTACTACAATTCAGAAGCTTACTGCCAATATTGTCGACCACCGCTGAGCAGTTTCGCTCAATGGATCCACCAACATCGCGATATGACTCCGAGCCGAAATGGATTCACCGACGGAAAGCTTCCTGCAAAGTCACAAGGAGGCGTAAAAGAAGGTCGGAAGTATGGATCAGTAGGACTCACGTATAGTTGCTCAAAAGCAATCGATAATTTCGCGTGCGTGGTTTAGGTGCAGAGTCGAAAAGGCCCGCTTCAGACGGGTCAGGTTGCTGGTCTGCATAAATGATGGAAGACGCCATCGAAATCAAGTTTGCGCGCTTGAATCTGATGGTGTCATGCCTATGTCCTCAATTCCGACCTGCAAGTGATAGAAAACACGACTAACGCGTCAACGGTATCATCTCCACCAAGAATCTCCTGCACCGCGTCGGCTACTCGGCCGACACGTTGCTTGATTTCAAATTGTTCCAGCAACTCGAAATCCTCGGAAACAAATTCGGAATTCGCCTCAAAGGGCCCAACAAGCTGTTTCATGAAGGTGTGGATAAGGCCCAGTCCATATAGCAGCAAACGGGATGACGCACTCGTCCATTAATCAAGACAGCTCTCTGCCCAGGCTGGAGTCCAAGTTGCCGAGCGACTAGACGACTGACTTGTAGCAGGTGGGTGATATCCGCGAGAGTGGCCGCCTTTCCAGTCAGGGTGAAATTTTGTTGTATTGGTGCATTGGATCCATTGGCTAACGCTTCCAGGATGCGCGGAGGGGGGATATCGCTAAGTCTGCCTGCATGTAAAAGGGTGGAGATCAACGCAGACGCAGTTCCAGTGGTCTTGGCCTCAGAATTGTGGATGAAGGTTACCCGGGTTCTGAGCGAGTGCATCTATACCAAAAATGTGATGATAAACACCATACTCGATCACCAGATGAAGTAACAAATACCATGAACTTCAGAGCTTCCTTTGCCAGTTCAAGGCCTTCATGGGAATCAAAATCGGTAATCACATACATAGATATCGCAATATCATTACTCTGGTCTACTTTCCGTGAGGGCAGTACAGTGAAATAAAAAAAATGGCGCGCACTTGGGATAACGAAAGAGCCATCCGTTGTCTGAAAACCAGCCTTGGAGAACACCTCGCGTAAGTTGAACATCTGCAAACTACTCTTATCGGGTGCGTGCCCGCGACCAGAGGGGTTATTAACAAAGATATACGGATTCCGACGGTGGAGCGTTGACGGGAGGTCATAGAAGAACGTGGGCACCAAGGGAAGATCTTCATCAGTGACCTCACCGATGTACACCTTGGAGAGCGTCAGCGACAATGCATTGGTCAATATACGTCACACATGCCATTTCCTGGAGAATCTGTAGCTGCACCGTAATTTCACTAGACATTTGTTGGAACAGGTTCTGCAAACCCGGGCATCAACGAGACTCTAGAATGTGGTGGGTGCGCCACTTACGTCGCCGATGACGAAATATCTTCCATTGACAAAGGCATGGCCCTTCCCGGCGGCAGCCCGAACCCCTACACCTAGCCGTCGCCCGTATTTTTGTGACCGAGTGACGATGTCCTCTCCCGTTACCTCATCGGTGAGTGGAACGCTTCCCCGTGCAACCTCGGTAAAGTCTTGCTCAGCACCGAGTAAACGAAATGTTTCCTGTACTATTTCCCATGATAGACCTGGCAGTCTACGCTCTGCATGAACACGCGATACCTGTGACAAATCGTTGAAATTGTGGTGATGAAGGGTTGGGATTTACGTACCCCTTGAATGAATGCTATCATCTGATCACGTCCATACTTATTGTTGATATAATATACCAGGCAAGCCATCTTGAGGCCTGATGAAAAGTGAATGCTGAACCGTATACTGTGCACTCACGGACTCACCGTCACCCTCGCCTTCAGGGACAAAGCCCCATCTAACAGGGATTCCTCGAGCCACGAAGTCAGACAGGCTGCCGAGGAGCGACAGAGATCGTGTCTGTGACAAATCAAGGACAAAAATCACATTGACTAGGTTCTGCCGAATCCTAAGCATGGGTGAAAAAAGCGACATCGTGTGGACGCGGAGAAGCTGTGATTTGTCGTATTCTAGGTCAGAAGTGCAGGTCGACCAGAAAAAGGCAGCACGGACAGATTGCAAAGATGGGCTAGAATTGGCATAGCGAGCATCTGCAGCTAAATCATTCCAATATAATATAACACCTCCACCTTCTTGTCTATCACTCGCATCGACGAGCCCTTCGAGGTACTCAGCAAACTTTGGGGAGAATGAAAAGATTTTCTTGTCTCCGACGCCTTCATCAGCCTCATCCAACCCAGCTTGCGCAGCGGGAGCCCTCGCAGAACCACGTGGAGAGGTTGCTTTAGGCGTCGAGAAACCGGATTGTTGTGATGCCGAATAAACAGGATGCACAAGAAGCTCAATCGCCTGTCCTGTTGTCAAACCCAAATCAGCAAGGGACTCGACAAGAGTGCGTTCGCGCTGCAGAGTGCGCAGCAGCCTATGTACTCGAATTTAGTCGGTAAAGTCGACGGTGCGCAAAGTGATACTCACCCGAAAATGCCCGCCGTGCTGCCCTCATTCTCGTTGAGAAGTCGCCCGTTGATCCAAACCATATTCACACCCCGGGGTACCTTTTCCCAGTTTTCGTAGACCTCGTTTATCACCTCCTTGGGTGCTTGAATTTTGCGCGCGAGCGACGTTGCATAGAGCGGGAATGAATTTGTGAGTGCTTGAAAAAGCTCAATGTCGGAGAGTCGTACGGTATGGTGATTATTCCAACAGTGATGGACCTGTAATGAATCTATATGAAGTGGGTTGGAAAAAGCAATCACAAACTGGATTGCTTTCACGCCAAGACCTGCGGAACAAGTATGAAGCTATCCTCTGGACAGTGGGACCATGGAACAAACCCGCAATCTCTTCGGACGTCAGTAGCTCTCCTTTGGTCGCCTTCAGTTCAGCCTCTTGGTTTATGTATGGCAAGGCTTCGAAGATACAAGTGAGAATTTCTTCATTGGAAGAGGGTTGACCATCTTTCTCAATGGGTTCACTGGAATCCTTGGTGGTCGCGTACGCCTGGTGTTCGTTCCTATCGTCGAGAACAAGGTAGTCCATCTTCTTGAGGTCGAGAGAAACCCCGTATCCGGAGAGATGACTCGATAGTTGACCATTCCCGTGTGTCGTAGTTCCTTTCGCCCAACGGAGAACATATTCAACTTCTGGTTCCAAGCTGAGGAGAGCTTCGTGAAGCGCATGGAAGGATGGCGCAGCAGGGTCAGCAAAGTGGATAGCTGTAAACCGCGGCTCTTGTAGGGATGTAGAAATTCGATGAACGTGGTCCAAGGGAAAACGTTTTGGCTTTTTAACGACAGTGCGATTGTCCTGGGAGTTGGCAAGTTGAAGAAGCGTGTCGGCATCGCACACGATTTCGCCATACCAGTCAACCCAGGACACGCATTCTGGGCTCTGAAGCTTGTGCTTATCTGGTAAATCTGCAATGTGACGATCATAGTACTCTGCAGACGCAGCCAAGCGAGGCGTCATAGCATGAAGTGCAAGACGAACACGAGCAGAATTGAGGGTAGCCCAATGCATGTGATTAGAAGCGGCGGTAAAGACGGCACTATGGGCCTGAAGGGGTGTAGAGGGCCGCTCCGCATGCGAGAACGCGGAAAGGAGAGGGAAGAGGGCGAGAGGGTCCTCCATTGCGACCGATTCGCTGGGAGGGGGGTGAGCAAAGAGGGGAGGCCGAGGCCGGGGACTCACAGTGCTTCGAGCAAGGGATCGCTGGGGGAGAAAGATGAGCGGAGGGAGACTGTGACTGGCGGTGACGCGCCATGAGCGCTGAGAGCAATTATGACTATCCCCGTGAGCACAAACAACGTCCGGGGTAGCGCCATGCGTTGCTCGTCGCGTCAAACAATCTGTTGAGAGGTCTGCCCGTCACGTGGTTAGGGCCCCTGTCTCCTTCGGCAAATACCGTGACTCCGCTCAACCTTTGGTATAAAAACTCGACGACGCCCAATCCCATCTCAACCACGACAGCTCGAAAGCTACGAGGCTCAGCACGCACAAGACGCGTCTTCCACGCATCTTTTATTCTGAGTGGGAAGTCTGAGCATTACAGTCATCCCTGAATGTCTCTAGCTGGGACCAGTCGTGATGGACTGAGTGACGTACCGGAAATGCAGTTGTCAATTGCACTATGGTCAGCTTGAAACGCGTCGCGATGACTGGGTGGATGCTTCCCTTTCATGGCGCTCAATTCAGTGCTCTCTATCGCGGCGATTGCGTCCTCGGACGCACAATGTCGCTTGTAGTTTATGTTTGCCCGCTTGGGCAACTTAGCTGTAACAGGGTTTACAGACGGTTAAAAGAGCAGCAGTGCAGCCAGACATCTACGTCGCTGCCGAGCACCGTATTCAACTGCTAATGGGGATACAATTCTGTGGCTTATACGCCATCCATTCAGAACTTTCAAGTGACCTCACGGTTCACTTTGTTACCTCCGGTGCATATACTTCACCACTCTTGTCCTTTGGCGCTTGGTTAGGAACCTGTCCAAGCTGCCAATGACCCTAGGCACATTGCCCTTCTTTCTGGTTCGCCAGTGTTACAATGGTGGTTTCATTGTATGCCGTATGAGGAGACGAGCTGAATTGTCGTATTGACAAGGTCCACTCATTCTTGAGTTCACTTTGTAGCTCGCGGTTCTTGTTGGCCGCGAAACTCGACTCAGACTACTCTTGAACTGTCGTGGTTCCATTGTTTTCCTTGCCTCCTCATGAGGATACTACATTCCGAATGCTTTCTACTTTTGTGGATCTGGACATGACATAGTAGTTTGGTGTCATTTCCAGGACTATAACTGTACGGGCTGCCCCGTCTTCAAGGTGAGCCGTGTCGTCTGTTCTTGTTCTTGTACGTGAGGGTAGTATGCTGTTGTCTGCTGCAGACGGCTCCTTCGTTCTTTCATCTCTTCAGCCTTGTATCTGTTACTGAAATGGGGACAATTATTCAACTGTTTCGCCCAACTTGATTGAGTTTGGACTTGGACAGCAGCGTCGGACCGTGTTGTGGTGTTGGCCTGAATTCTGTGCTGCTGACCACGAACTCCTAATCTTTAGCTTGGGAGTAGCGCTCTGACTCCCCAAAGTACATTGTCCCCATCTGTTTATAGAACTTTGATTGGGTCACTGGTAATGATTAGGCCGGTACATACGCCAGAAGATCGATGCAAAGTTTAACCAAGCTACAGCTTCTGCGGGGCGGTGACTATGATTCACCTCTTCCAAAGAACGTTGTTGACGGCGTCTCAAAACTGGAACTTTGCGTTTGGAAACAGCCTCAGACGGTGCACTCAACCACAGCAAGCACAGCCTTTGGGTTTCTTCCTGGCAATTCCAGAAACCTGATGACGTATCGCTGCCTCATGTACATGACTGAAGCGTATCCGCACGGTCAACAAGTGCGCTACGTCTAACCGTCCTTCTTTCCCCTGTTCGCGCTCTAATTCTGCCGGAGAAGACGAGGCATATGACCGCTCATAGGCATCCTTCGCAAAATGATTCGCCTGTCCTACACGCCGTAGCGTGTGTCCTCAACAGGGAGAGTTCATTGATATCAAGGGTCACCCGTCGTGTGGAGAGACGGCAGTTACAGTTATCTATAGACCTTCTCTGCCGTTCAGGTAGGGGGATCTTCCAGGACAAGCATGTCGATGTCAATGGCACTCTCGCAAATCGCGAGTGACCGGTGCGGCACCCGGATTGATCTGAACTGGATCATGGGGGGTGGAGCGCGGCGGACACCCATGATGTTTTACGCGGTGATCAACACTCAACGCGCATCACATCTATCTCCCTCGTACTGAGTACCTATTCAAATCCAGCGCAGGAAGCCCTGAGCATCTGACGTCGGCGATAGATCAATCAAAACAAGCAATCAAATGGTACATTGAATGATATCAATATGCCATGCGCAACACCGACAACCCGTCATAGGGCTGGTGGGAGTGCGATACCAACCGAGCGATGAATATCAGGCTTACTGCAGAGAACTTCACTTTAAGAATTTACGGCTGGAGTAGGTGTGCTCGTTCCTTTCAGCCGCTATGTGCACGATGTGTGCACTATTGTCTCGAATGGTCCTCGTACATACCCGACTCGGACTGTGTTTGCCTGTTAGCGGTTGTCAAGGTGGCCTGAAAAGACCACACCTGGCATTGTGGGTGTCGCGCATGTTGTTACGACCAAAGCTCCACTTGTTGCGGACCACTCGATTGCTCGCTCCCCCAAACTTCCTTGATGCGACCGGACCGGGAGTGCATGAAGGGGGAGAAATCTTGTTGGGAACGGCTGTTGTCAATGCGCAGCAGAAGTTGGACAAATAGAGCATTATCTCTCCGAGGCCCGGGAAACTCTCGGGGACCCACCCCAGACACAAATGGGATTAGTATATGGACTACACAAATGATGCGACTCACTATGGACAATCGAAACTTTAATTTTGGATATCTTTCAACATATGAAGCTATGAGGATGCTGTAGAGTGGGATCAACAGGGTGAGATGAGTGTTTACTTATCGTCCGAGGAGATCGCACGCAAGATGATGAGAAGTGCGGAACGGCAAGCACAGCAGGCCTTGTGGACAGCGCTATTGCCTGCCATGTTTCGTGGTGGTTGAATAATTCTTTTTTACCTCCCGTTTCCTAGGATGATCGAGAACCGGCCGGTTCCGCGAACTGCTGCGCTGGACGAGGTACAGTAGATAGAGGTGCTGCGGAGCGCGTGGACAAGATAGGGGAGATAAGCTCGTTATGGATGACGTCTAGTTGGAGCTTTTTGTTGGTGGAGATAGGTCGCCGCGTGGGGCACCGCTGGGTATTGCGCAGGGTCGAAGAGTGTCCAGAGGCATACCAAGCAACGGGGACAATAGGTAGGGACGTAAGAGCCGTCGCGTGACGGTCACAAAGTGATGGTGGCATGAGATTTCCTAAAGGGGCAATTCCGTGCTGTAAATTAAAGCCACTCCTATCAGCAGACGCCGATCTCGTGGAAACGACAACAAGCGATTCAACCGAATTGGTGGCATTCGGATGAAACGAGGCGACCTAAGAAGGATGCGTGAGACCAAGGGAAAGGAGTTAACGGAAACGGCCGACGAGAAGCCAGGGCAGTCAACACAAGGACTTGAGCAAGGACGACCTCGAGAGAACAACGTTCTCCTCCTGACGACGTCGCAGTCATCGTCCTCGTGTAGCGTGCCGAGCTTAGTGGCCGATCCAGGGCAAGTGGCACAGTTTTAAAGTTCAGCGCAGATTCAAACCCCGATACATCATAGCATTTCTTTTTATGGTATCTTCTTGCGCCTGCGCGGGCTGTGCCGCTGTCGGAGAACAAAAAGTGCTAAGCTGGCTGACAACTTGATCAGACCGTCAATCCCACACTCGATATCCTCGTCTTTTTCTTATTCACACCTCACAGTCCTCCACGTCGTCCCCCTCGCTCTCAGCAGCGTCTTCATCCCCAACGTCCATGTTACTCGCCCACAATCCCGTTCCCCTCCTAATGTCCCCCCCAACATCCCACCGTCGTCATCCCTCTGCACCCCCAGCGGTCGTCGTACAGCCCACTAAAGTCCCTGGCATTCTCTCCGTTTCCAAGCCTCTCCGTGCAGACTTCCCTCGCCATCACCAACCCCAGAGCCTTACACGTCACCCTCACCGCTCACCAAAGCCCAAGCACGCTCAGTCCCATAACAAGAACCCTCACTCACCCCAGGGCGGGTCCCGAAACCTTGCACACGAGAAGCCGTCCTCCGAGGTCCCGCTTCCTCCCGTCATCGAGAAGCCATCCACGCAGCCCCCCACTCCCCTCCCGGACAAATCCCCGCGTGGCCGACAAACCAAGGCTCCGAAAGATAAGGGTGCAACACGGTAGATCTCGTCACACTACTGACCCTTTCTGGTCTGACCCTTCTTCTTTTCACCCCGCCAGGAGCTCTTCCGCCCATGGACAGTCACGACGCAACAACGTTCGACAACCTTCACCCCCCATCCACGCGCAGGTAGAGGGCTTCACATCATCGTCAGCCCCATCTTTCACCCATCGCAACACCAATCCTGCGGTCAACATGTTCGATCCCTTCATCGTCAGCTCAGATTCAGATTCAGACAATAACTCCCGTGTCCCCTTCCCCTCCAATAGCGGACCTATGAAGCTGCCTCCGACCCTCGCACCCCCACCTTCTGGCAAAATCGCCCGCCGCAGAAACCACACTGCGCAACCACCTGTGACTCCCTCACCCGCCTCTCGTCCTGTTCCGGTTCCTAGAGCCAATCAGTCCACCCACCGTCACAATCTCTCTAGATCGGCACCAAATCCTCAAGCGTCTCATCGCATCGAGAAAAGGCGGGTATCAGCGGGTCATGTCATGGATTTCCCTATTTGTGATGACACGACTGATGTGGAGGACAAATCTTCTCCCTCTACGCCCACACGGGATTCCCTTGCGGACGCTAGCTGGCAGCATATCTCCTTACACGGTCCACGCACGGCACCGCTGCCTCCCTTCAGCAGTTTTTCCTTTACTAGCCCTGCAGACTCGACACCCTCGCGAACACGTCATCAACATCATCGCACGCCGAGCGAGGGCGTGTTTAATATGTCCTTTGACGAGGATGTACCTTCAACTTGTGATGTCTCAGAAGAGCTCAAGAAGCTCTTCGGCTCCCGACTGAAACAGTTGAACTCCGTTGGACCCAGCACTGCCCGTCCTATCAAGGAAAAGGCCGAGTTTTTCGCAAGTTCCGTGTTCCAGAACTCGCCCAGCCCGGACGAGTTGCCGCCTCCCGCTTTCTGAGCGGTCCATTCTTTTTCTGATAGATTCGTATCAAAAGTGTAGAGGTAATTCACATTGCAGTTCTCCCTTTCCGTCATTGACCCTGTGCAGCTTAGACTATTCGTATTGGCAAACAGCCCCATTAGACTAATATCACTTCAACACCGACGTAATGGTCCTCTTGCGTCTTCGGAATGTCTCACCCTACCAACTCCGTATCGATCAAAAAGTCGAATTCCTCGACAGTGCGGTCTTCCGGGGCGTCCCGTGTTTCATACCGTTTCTTACCGATATCATTATTCATCCGGCAATTTCCGACTTCGGTTTTTCCCTGTGGTCTTTTCTTCTGGGGCTGTTGGTCGTTCCAACGAATAGTGTTCCGCTCTTCGCTATGGTTTACATCACTCGGTTTTTCTACTGGTCATGGTCGCTCACACAGGACACTCGCGTGCTTTCCAACCACCTCGGACGTTCACATACGGGTCTCGCCTAGCGTCGATATTCATACCTCGCTCGCTGGCGGATTTTGCGTTTCGACATCCCACCTCTTTCCACTTCTCTTTTTCACATCAATGTCTCAATATCACCGGCTCATTTCCGCATTGCATGCTTTCGCCACTCGCACCACACTTCTTATCTTGGTTCCCGAGAGATCGGGTCTGTACAAAAGGAGTCGACGAGGCCATATACATTAAAAACAAATCGTCCCCTCAAGTGTCTGCTCAGCCATGTGTTTACGATGACGTTGCCGTTGTTCGGGTTGCGCGCCACAATTCACCCACTAGCACAACTATCCGCCTGCCCCTGCTTATTTATGCGCGTTTTGCGTGCCATGTGCAGGGCTTCTTATCTCTTACTTTTTGTGTTCTTGGATCTTGGGACCCGTGATCACCCTTTCACCCTTTATGCTTCCGCCTCTACCCACATGCGTTTTCTTTTGGGGTTCACGGTTCTCTAATTTTTCTTTCTATATGTCTCTTTAGTGATCCATTCAGTGGTCTGGTTAGTTGTTCCCTTGTCGCCGACCCTCTCATCATTTTTTCCTCGCTCTTGGATGCTTCTGTCCGGAGTGAATCCTTTTCTTTTCTTTTTCTTTCTATCTTTCTTATTTTTCCTCTCCTTTCACGCGTGTATCAATATCGACTCGGCCCACTTAGCTCGGACTATCGTGTCGCATCATACCTATCATCTTTTGTGTTATCACATTTTCTCTTTTCCATGTCTATTTTCCCTTTGGATGTGTATGGTGCGATATTGATTTTCCGGTGTATATTGGACCTAGTTGTACGTCTCCTATCCTCTCTCTTTGTTGTTCTGTGTCACTGATTGTCTCTTCTAGCTCATTGTGTTCCTATTGAAGTAACGTACACATATACCCTCTCCTACCCGTCCTTGCAGGAGCGGCGGGGACCAAACCGTACATGTTGCACGTTAGTCAAATTTCTTGTTCATCACAGTTTAGATTGCTCGTTGCGCCTCTTTTACGACTCATACATAGTATTTTACACCTTCCATTCGTTATACAGCTTTTCCAACCAGTACACTCCCTCACGAAAGTGTTTTTGAATGCAGTAGTATCTTGTTTGAAAATTGTTGGAGTGCTAAAAGCTTGAATAAGTCGAACGACAAGGTAAGTGGTTCCACCGACAATGCTTTGGTCGAGCTCTTGGTTGAAACACACGACACGAAACTTGGTACCCATTTTCAATCGGAGGAGTATCTGCTGTGTAGTCAGTGGCCCCGCCAGCTTGATCGCTGCGATCTAACACTACCTTCCAGCCACCGCGTCATCCCCAAGATCGGGTCACTTACTCTGATATACACGCAGTCTCCACCATGAGCACGATTGGTCGTGAGCACGCCCATGCCCTCCACCTCGCCATCGTTGGGATTGGTGGTGTAGGATTGGAGCTCCTTCAGCAGCTCATCGACCTGGACAATTCTTACCCTATTACCATTGCTGCCGTCTCCAACTCCCGCAAGATGCTCCTCTTCACAGATGGCACTTCCAGTTTTACGCCTGCATGGAGGACCAGCGCATTCGACGATCCCAGTGCGCAGACGGCAAACATGGACGGCCTGTTCGACGCCCTGTCCAGCCTCGCTCAACGCAAACCATACAAAGTCGTCCTCGTGGACAACACTGCGTCCGAGGTCGTCGCCGAGGCGTACCCACGTTTCCTGGAGGCTGGTATCCACGTCGTGACGCCGAACAAGAAAGCGTTCTCGGGCAGCCTGGAGCTGTATAAACGGATCGTCGGAACGATTGGAGATCGGACGAGGGGACGGGGGATGTTCTACAACGAGGCGACTGTCGGTGCTGGGTTACCGGTCATCTCCACGCTCAAGGATTTGGTGAATACGGGGGACAAGGTGGGTCAGCGTTGAAATTGCATCGAGAAGTGGATGTCGATGGAGCGTGACTTTTTATTTTATTTTATAATATTGCGTTGGACAGGTGAAGAAGATCGAGGGTGTCTTTTCCGGCACGCTGAGCTATATCTTCAATGAGTACTCCCAGGGCAACGAGAGCGGTCCTTCATTTTCGTCCATCGTGCAGGTTGCCAAAGCAAATGGGTACACGGTGAGTGCCCTAAGCGGGGGGGGGGGACCTTTGTGGTGGTGACCGCGTTGATATATGATGTACAGGAACCCCATCCAGGAGACGATCTCAATGGCGCAGACGTGGCTCGTAAGCTCACGATCTTGTCTCGCATGATCCCTGGTCTCCTCGACCTGTTTCCAAACGGACACGTGGATGTCTGCCCAACCTCGCTCGTCCCCCAACCTTTGCGAGGCGCAGATGCGCAAGCGTTTTTGCAAAGGCTACCTGAATTTGACGCTGACATCGCCGCGAAACGAGACGAAGCGGCGAAACGAGGCAACGTCCTTCGTTATGTCGGTGTCATTGACGTCGAGCAACGCAAAGTCGAGGCGAAACTTCACGAGTGCGGCATGCTCTGTACATTGGATGTAGATTCGCTGACTGACGCGTTGGAACACAGATATCCCAAGACACATGCGTTTGCCACGTCCTTGCAAGGCAGCGACAACATTATCATGTTCCATACCGAACGATATGGTGTGCGACCACTTCTTATCCAAGGTGCAGGTGCCGGCAACGCAGTTACGGCAATGGGCGTTGGGAGTGATATACTGAAATTGTTCTAATACGCATTTGAGTTCTCGAACAAAATGACCAGGACTGTAGGCATGATACAGGCGATATATCACGAAATGAAGAGAGTGAAGATGGGCTCCAACGATGGTCAAGTTCCTGCCAGTCGCGTGTAGGTGGCGTATGGATAACCGCAGTTAATGGTCGGACGTCGAACCTCTTACATACGCGTCTGCGAAACGATTCTATCATCCAATCTCACCCACCACATGACAGTATCAGAACGATTCCATGGTGAGCCCAAATTAATCTGCTGTGCCTATGATGCCATGGCCTCCCCTCCACCCCCTTCAGGTACCTCGACCGCCATTAAGTACCACTTCGACTTGTCAATTGCAATGGGTTCCTTCCGGGAGACACGGAGCTCGTTCGAAATTAAGTATCAGGTGTGGATGGGTCTTGTCTGACAGGCTTGAACCACGACCCCCGCTTTCAAATCGCCTCCGTCGTGATGAACCTGAAACAGTCTTTGGAATCGCTACCGCTCCGCCAGCTCGAGGTGAGTCCGGGACGATCGCTATCCAAGATGGTCAGTGGGTCATCGTTTCAAATTTTTTGCTTGGCGAGGGTTCTGGAAAGAAGTGCGCAAGTCTGCTCGGGCATACAAAAACCGTGCGTCAGAAGACGACGAACGAGGGTAAATTGATGCTTGGCTGCTGATGGCGACAATGCATTTATGTATTGTTAGAACCGAACTATCACCGTGTTCTTCTACGGACTTTGCCAACATTGGATCATGGAAGTCCAATTATCGCACAATCAACAGACGTGCGGACAAAACGATGCAACTCCATGAAGGAACAAGAAAATACATCAAAACGACAAACAAATCCAGTATATCCTATCACCACCACATTGTCAAGGATATTTCAGGATGAACTTCTTCATATACGTCTCCCAGCTGCACTGTGAAAGGCTCGGGCCGCCGCACGCGGTCAGAAACATTGTGGGAAAGTCCTTCATGATCGTCCGGAAATACTTTCTGGTGGCAGCTGTTGTCCGTGCTTCAAGTTTCGTGGACCTAGATACTCGAGACAGGGCTCCTTGTCGCATTTTCTGCGCGTCGGCCAACACCATCTTCTCAACTTTTTGAGAAGCCCTGCTTCGCGGAGAAGTGATGTTTGTCAGCTCCCCCAAGACTTGACTGTACGCGATCCGGGTCAAGACTGGGAAGAAGTGAACCATGGACCCAGGTGTGCCGCACACAACGGGACAGTCGGGATTCGGGCAGCCGTCGGGCACAGTGTCGTTCGGGTAGAGGCATTTTCCATGGAAGTAGGAAGGGAATATGGCGTTCTTTAATCCATCGTAGGATATGTCGTTGTATGCGTGGATCACGGGGGTGAAATAGCTGATAGAGTCCTGGCGACGGTTGGCGGGCGGGATGCATTGAGCGTCTATTTTATCGGCCTGTAAGAGAGCGTGATGAGTATCAAGACAGAAAGAGGGAGCGCGTTCATGCCATGTTTTGTAAGACGTCGAGAATGACGGAAGTGTATAGACTGATGTACTCCTTGGTAATGCCAGTGATGCATTCCCCTTCGCAGGCAAAGACAGCGAGCGGGGAGATAAGGAAGGTGATGAGTTGGACTGTGGACACCACGGCAAGCATGGCGGGCGTCGGTGTTGGGTTGAAAGATCAAGGTAAGTTGGTTAAACCCGACCCCGCTTTAGTTGAGTGAATATATGACGAGGTCACGTGGTACTTGGCATACTGCTTGAGAGCTGCCTTCGACGCACATATAGCATACGCCTTTGCAACGGAGTCGGAGACAGTCTTTGTGGTCGAGAAGAATGGGCAATCAAGACTGCGATCCGTGCCATTTTCTCAAGCACACGCATATATCACCGATGTGACCGTGGTTCACTGACTGACCAGTCGTAGCGAGATATAATAGGATGTAGTGGGAGTACCTACCATAACATTTGGCAAGAGATGTCTGAACCAAAAAGTAGACTAGTCGTAATCTGCTAAAAAGGTTGGGCAGATGACTGAAAAGGAACAAAGTGCCTTACCTCCTCCTCCGTCGTCTCCGCCACCTCCACCACCTAGTTCATCAAGGTCGTCACCCTCACCGTTGTCAAAGTAATTTTCAGCGTAGTCGTTGTCGTATTCCTCCTCAACGTCATAATCTGATTCGGCAGCTTGCGATCCAGCGTCTGACCGCTCCTCACCACTTTTTTCCTAGTAGATGGTCCGGTAAGAATAGAGAGATGTGAAGCCTGGACGAACATACGAGCTCCTCTACTTCGTCCACTAGTTCATGAATATTCAGAAGGGCTGCTTTCACTTTTTTCTCTGCTGGAGACAGACATGCATCAAGACATGGCAATGGAGGACGACAATACCTTTCCGTCTCTTCTTAAGGTTAAAGTAACTCTCGAATATCTCGGACGGGAAGAAAGGCGCGTGTAGATCCTTCCGCTTGAGAGTAGGAAATGATGCAGGGGTTTGGCGATATTTGTCCGAGTATCGCTCAAGTTCTATACGAATAAATCAGCACAGGATGGAGCCAGATAGACACGACCTAACCATGCGATTTTATCGTTTCCACGACATAATACGGGGACTTGCGAAGTCGGGTGATGAAGCCTGTCTGAAATTCGCTTATTTTCTTCTCCTCAGCGGAGAAGTCTGAAAGTACAGGCAACGGGTCTAAGGGCTGGGTAGAGATGTGTATCAGGGGACTGTCACATAACAGACAAGATTCCCAACCGTACGGGGTACAACGTATCTGCTTCACGGGACATTGCTTGTATATCGGCGAATGTGAGGCCCATCGGGGGAAGCGAGCCTGCGCCTAAAGCACCGCTTCCCTTGAAGCCGCCTCGCCCGCCGCCTCGTCCCCCACGACCACCTCGAGACATGGCCTTGGATGAGTACAGCACGAGATATAATGCACAGCCATGGCAAAAGAATTCAGGCTCCGAAACTCCGCTTCCCAATATAAAGCATGTTGTCCCCTACAGATTTCGCGTTGCCCCATTGTTGTTGCCACCACCACCTCAGCGCGTCGCATCCTCGTCTACGTCCTCTTTTTTTGCATACTTTTTTTACATTCCATTCATTACTGAAAAATGGACAAGTCCCTTGACGAGGTGAGCAGAAGGCGTTTATATAGCCTTTTTTTTTTTTTTCTCGTGTGGCTCAACCCCTCTTAGGTTATTGCTACCCGCCCTAAGAACCAGCGCCGAGTCGGTCGCCGTGCCACATCGACCAAAGTCCAAGTATTGGGTAACCCCGCGAGTGCAGCCGTCCGTGCTGCAACTCAGAATGCTGCTGCTGCAAAATTGGTTGCTGCAGCCAACCCTACTTCTCAGTCAGCCGACAAGATCATTGTCTCCAACCTTCCTGTGGATGTGAATGAAGTCCAAATCAAGGTACACAATCTTCGTTGACAATCTCCACCTGTTTTTTGTTGATTCTTCTATCAAGGAACTCTTCCACTCCACTGTTGGCCCTCTTCGTGATGTTACTTTGCATTATGATAGTGCAGGCCGGTCAAAAGGGATTGCTGCTGTTCACTTCCAGAGGAAAGGAGATGGCACCAAGGCGTACCAGCAGTACAACAACCGCCTCATCGATGGGAGTTAGTATCACCACTTTCTTCTCTGCTTTCCTACGTCTCTGTTCTCCGGAGCCAAAAGCTATTTGGGACGACACCCCAGGTGCTGAAAGTGCGAGTTGACAGTCTTCCTGGTGGCGACCATGGCTCGTCCTCGCTGCCACCATGCATGTGGTGGATCAGCCGTGGACTCATAACGGAGGTTTGATCATCCTTCAGTCCTTGCACTACACCCAGAACCAAATCCCGATTATGAAACCGAAGAGATGGCTGTGTGGTGCAAGGACTGAAGGGAGCCTCCATGATAAGTCCTGCTTGAAGCAGGATTAGACTTATCATGGAGACTTGACAAACATGGCGTCACCAAGAGTGCCTGAAGAGTGGACGAATGAATCAGCGATTCTGGATAGCTTGGGTTAGGGTCGCTTGTATCCGTCTCCCTTTTTTTGCTTGCCTGCTCGTATCAGAACTCAGCCGACTAACGATCGCTGTCCCGCGTCCGTTCGTCAATTACAGAACGACCCATGAAGATTGAAATTGTCGTTGACCCTGCGCGTCCAGCGCCGGCTCAATCGTTGGTTTCTCGTGTTGCCCCTCCACCTGCAAATGCGGCTCCCACTGCTCCTACGAGAGCGGCAAGGTTGGTTTATATTTTAACTGGGTGATTACCTGGCTTATTTGGTGGTCTAGGCCCGCCTCGCGTGGCATTCGCAGGGCAAGAGGTCGTGCTAGGAAAGGTACTGAACGTCCGCAGAAGAGCGCTGCCGATCTTGATGCTGAGATGGAGGTGCGTGTGGGATATCTTAGTTCGCGATGCAGTATCCTGACGAAATGATAGGACTACACCGCGAGCAACGCAGCTGTCCCTGCTGCTGCTGCCGTTGTAGCTTAGGCCACATAGTGTTTGGCAGCGTGTATTTTTCCACCTCGTTTACCGTCTGTGACGTGGTTCTCTTGATAATATTCCGATACCTATTTTCTTCACATGTCTGCCCTAGTTTAGGTTCGCCTTGTATTGTACGATAAACTGCTTGCTCTTGGCTTGGAAGTTTGGCCAATTTGTTGGTTCCAGTTTGTGTGCAAATGACAATAGCGAGGGGGCACTTTTGTCCTTGTACGTCGTCCATGGATGAAGACCAACCATTATTTGCCAACAGACCTGAGTGGGCCGATGTTGTCCCCCTCGAACAGTATGAAGGCACTATTCCTATCGCACCCATCTTCTATACGCCAGAATGTGCGTGTATACAATAGCTTTCTCGTTCAAGCCATCCTGAGCGCCCCCGGTCGGCGATTTAGACAAAGATGCAACAAATTATTTCAGGGGTATCGTCAAGACTGGAGAGAGGAGCCCCAGGGTACTCGATCTTACAGAAAACATTATCCGCCAGAATCCTGCACACTACTCAGCATGGTGAGTATTCCATTCCTCTTCAGAGGTACTCGATCTCAACCCGGGCTCGCGTGTCACAAACGTCGGTCAGGCAGTATCGGTACAAAACCCTCATTGCCTTGAATGCCCCCTTGGACGTCGAGCTACGACTGATGGACGAGCTCGCGGTCACGTATTTGAAAACCTATCAAGTCTGGCATCATCGCCGACTCTTGGTTCAAAAGACCAACGACCCTGTGCCCGAACTCGCGTTCGTCACCAACGCTCTCCAGAACGACACCAAGAACTACCATACCTGGTCGTACAGGCAGTGGATCCTTGCCTACTTCAACGACAACGCGTTGTGGCGCGGTGAGCTCGCATTCGTAGAACGCATGCTGGACAACGATCTGCGCAACAACTCCGCGTGGCATCACCGATTCTTTGTCGTGTTCCAGTCTGGCGTCAGGGAGGGGGACGAGGACAGGGATGCAGTCGTCCGCAGGGAGTTGACGTACGTATGCCCCAGAAAACAATCAATGTGCGGGACGACTGACCCATTTTTCTCTCGCCTCCTAGCTTTGTAAAATCAAAGATGGCGGTTGCGCCCAACAATGCGTCCGTGTGGAATTATCTCCGGGGTACCCTGGACCACACGAAAACGCCCTATGCGATCCTTCGATCTTTCGTTGCCCCTTATTCTATACCTCATTCAGAGCAGCATGAGGCACTAAGAGATGTGGTCGACCTTGAGGATCCCCTCCCATCTCCGGGGGCTCAATTACCCTGCGTCGCAGCAATCGAATTCATGGCCGATATCTATGAAGCCACCGATGGAGATGATCTTGTGAAAGCGATCGAGGTACAGAACGTTCCTCTTCTCCTTTGATAGTAAGTCTGAGAGCTAACCTTGTTTACTCACTTCGTGTGAAGCTTTGGAAGTCCCTGGCACATGAACACGACACCATGAGAAAGAAGTAAGTTATTTTAACGCTATCGTCTCAGGAATTCACTTCGGCAATTAAATTGACGTGCCCTCACCGTCAGGTATTGGGAGCATAGGATCAAAGAAGCGTTACAAAATGTCCAATAAATCTGGATGGAGGTCCTTCCCGACATGAATCACATACTTTGTACCCTTCACCTTTACCCGCTTGACTGACCGATCAAGGAATGGCTAGCGTGCCCCGGTGCCAGATTTTGTTGAATGCGCTGGTCCCTAGCATTATACCCGCTCGCCCAAACAAGGTTAGATGAGATCCAACAATCGGAGTCACTACAGTCGCGCTGCAACCTGCCCACTCTCATCCATTCGAATGACGATCTTTCCAAATTGACTACCACGCTTCATGAGCTCAGACCCATGTTACCAGACCCTAAGCCCTCCAACACATGAGACACCACGGGGAAAATGGCATGTTCTGCCATAAACCTCGTCGCGTCAGCGAGGTCTTGATGTGACACCATCGTCGACCCTTTGTTCTTCGCACGTCATTAAAGCCCATTCCCGACCACAAACCAAGCAGACAGTACGAACCGATAAGCTGATGGTGCTTCAACACCTCACGCATGGTGAATTCGATAGCGGTCCTAGAACGGAGATTGACACGGAATGTATGAGAGAAGAAAAAAAGGGGTGTATGTGCAAGTGAAATACACACATGCCGTAGACGACAACTTTTCCACCAGGTTTCAGAATTTTATTGAATTGGCCCATGATATCGCCTCCACCAGAGTGGATGACGGCATCAAGGACTATAGGCACCCCGCTTCGCGGGTAACTCGGCGAGTTGACTTGGCCAATCTGCAACGACACTCTGAATAATTAAAAAGGGAGGGTCGAGGTAAGGAAAAGAAGGTGAGAAACACACTCGATTTGTAGTTGACTCCGCCAGCGGTACCGAGGACGGTCGCTTTCTGAACTTGATCCTTGCTACCACTCGTGATGAAGACGTTCGCACCTTTTGCGATACAGAGCTGAAGTGCGATAAGGGCGACGCTGCCGCCGATGCCTGTGATGAGGATGCTCTGACCTCGGCCGACGCATTGACGATGGCAGCTCTGAAGACAGAAAAAAAGGAGTTATATCAATAATTAGCCGACCGAGTCGTCCACGACAAACTTCCATGCAGTCAAACCGCCAAGTGGTCATGCAATCATGTGAATGCCATCGAGGTGGTCGCCTGGTCTCGCTCGATGACGACATAGTCTGCAAGGGTTCCCAGATGGGGTACCTTCCCTCACCGAGAATGCCGAATGTCAACCTAGCAAATAGGGTGGGTGAGACGACGGAGGAAGAATGGTCGTTTCCGTGTGTTGTCACCCACCCAGATTCTGGAGGGTCGGGATTGCTCTCTTAGCCCCGCATTGGCGTAAGAAATACGCGTCGTTGTAGGAGGGAATCATGAGGATTTGCAGACGCAACGACCGTACCTGGAAGCCCGTTACGTCGAATGAACCTTGATAACCGCCTCGAACGACGCGCCTCTTTCGCCTGTGTACGGATCCAACAGAAGACGACAAAGTGCTGTTATCTTTGTGCTCCCACTTGGTCCTTCATCCCGGCATAGGACAGCGACGTGAATGCCAATAACGTCGTTGAGCACAGCTTCATGTTCCAACTTGTGTTTCGCTCCGGGGGAAAAGTAAGTTCCCAAACCGCCATGTAAACCACCCGAGATGAGGATGTGACTGCGGCCGATAGGCAAGGCCTACAATCCTTCGCCATCAACGAAAGAAGTGCAAGTTCCCATCGAGCCAGCGCAAATTATGTATCAACCAAGACGATGGTCCCGTCTTCGGCATCGCTAGTCTGGAAGACAGAATGGACTCCGGACTCATCCCTCCGCCACATACTGGATACATTTCGGAACAGAACACCACCAGAATCGGAGTCGCCTCTAGAGGAGGCAAACCAACGAATTCGACAGCGGCCCTGGTTTCCTCGTCAAAGTTTGGAATTATCGGAGCATTTTGCCCGTCATCTTTCTTCTTGGTAAATGGTGGCTGAAGTTGAGGTATTTCATCAAATGAACACCTACACAGGCATAGCACGGAGCGCCAATGGATGACTGTCCCAGATGACAACATCCGACATGTTCCTCTTGAGGGCCCGCCCTATAATCACTATTTATGACCTGCCTGCATCGTAACCTGCGAAATGTCGTCAGTGACCATAACATATCACTCTCATGGCACTTCATAGACCTTGCATGATGTAACCAAGACGGTGCTCTAGTCCAAGGAATTTAGCAGCGTTCATCGTGATAGAAGCAAGAGCAACTTTGTCAGGAAGCCAATAATAGTGAGCTTGCTGCGTTCCATGTAAAAGCCAACGAGATTGGATCCCTGGTGATCACCCTAAGTCGACATCAAGGGCTTCCCATTGCAAATCCTCCGAAAATTCGCCCAGTTCCGGACGCCAGCTTGGCAGAGATCCACATTTCGCGAAGATGTTTGCGGCATACAATGGCACACGGACGTGGGATTGTGGATGTCCAACAGAGAGGAAGAGAAGGTCGATGGAAAAATAGAGAGCTGCGAGGAAGAGGACCGCCAACACGAGTCAAACGCGCTTTCCTGTCCTGCGAGACGATGAACGTTCCAACCCTGACGACTCCGTACTCGGGCTTGTTGCGTAGTCGAAGGCCTTTTCTATGAACGAAAATGATGGTGAAGTGTTAAATGCGCCATATCGACCTCACGAAATGGTCACCACTGAAATCAGATTTCTGCGGAGAGACCGTGCACTACCAAGCGGGAACGAGTTCTACTGGCGGTTCTCGAGGACATCGACCTGGCGTATATGCTCAGTGTCATGGTCCAGTGAGACCCTAGTGGCCAGAGCCAGTCGACAGCTGATCACCATCTCTCTTACTGTAAACCATAATAACATTGATATTCCAAGGCACAAGGTCTATAAGCCGCAATGTGTTGACAAATTATGGGTTAGGAAACTAGAGTCAAAAATTTGGTGGCATAGCGAGAAAAGTGTCCAAAAATACGCGTTAAAAGGGAGCAAGGAGCATCTTCCTAGGGTCTTCAATGTAATCGCGGACCTTGACTACAAAGGGAAGAAAATGTAGCATTAGTATGAGACAAGCGACGTGAGACACCGACTAACCCAGGAAGGTGACGGCTTCCCGTCCGTCGAGAAGGCGATGGTCGTACGTGAGGGCAACGACCATTATTGGTCGAATAACAATCTGGCCGTCTACGACGACGGGCTTCTCTTTGATAGCATGCATGCCGAGTACGGCGGATTGTGGGAGGTTGATAATGGGAGTGCCGTACAGGGAACCAAAGACACCACCGTTGGAGCTGAACGCCTTTGTTAGTTCAATGCAATGTGCAGGAGGAATAGACTGACATGGTGAATGTGCCTCCAGCCATATCCTCGAGAGTAAGTTTTCCGTCCCTGGCCTGGGGAGTCGTGAGTGAATGAGTTAGATCGGATAAAATGATCTACCCACCTTCTTTCCAAGAGAGGCAATCTCGTTCTCAATTGCGATGAAGTTCATTGTTTCTGCGTTTCTGACGACAGGCGTGACCAAGCCTTTGGGGGTCGCAACCGCAACGCTGAGATCCACAAAGTCGCGGTAAACAATTTCATCGCCCTCGATGGACGCATTGGCAGCAGGAAATTCTTGCAATGCAAGTGTGCAGGCGCGAGCGAATGCGCTCATGAAACCGAGCTTGACGTCATGTTCCTTGAGTATCTCATCCTTGTACTTCTTGCGCATGTCAATCAGGGAAGACATATCGATTTCGTTGAAGGTAGTTAGGGAAGCGGCAGCATTTTGAGACTCTTTGAGGCGCTCGGCGATGCGCAAACGCATACGACTCATTCTCACCTGAGTAAGAGTCGAAAAACAGAACAAGTGAATGGGCGAAGCAATGGCTTACCCTAGTCTCATTGCGACTGCCCGGCACCCTAGATGGTACAGCAACCTCGGGTTTAGGCTCCTGGTTGGTCGGCTTGTTTGCTTTGGGGGCCTCCGGAATGCTCTTTTGTGAGGGAGCTGGGGGTGGTGTAGGTTGTTCTTGGGGCGGGGCTGCTTCTGCGGTCTTTGGAGTTTCCGCCTGAGTGGGTACATCAGCTGCCTCCTCCTTGGGTACAGCCGCAGCTAAACAAATGGGATCAGGGATGGGTGTCCAACACAGTGAATCGAAAAGCAACGCGTACAGACTTCTCCAGCTTCTATTCTGAAGAGTTCTTGTCCGACAGTGACAGTATCCTCTTCCTTTGCGAGGAGCTCAACAACCGTTCCAGCGACGGGAGCGTTGACAGTGACATCAATCTTGACGAGGGACATGCCAATTCAAGTTATGAATCAACTGACAGCTACCGAGGTCGTACCTTGTCTGTTTCGATAATGGCAACCTCTTCATCTGCCTGGACGGTATCGCCAACCTGTTTCGACCATGACTTGAGGGTACCCTCTGGAATGGATTCCGCCATCTGAGGGACCCTGACGGTCTCAGCTACAGAGTTTCATTGCGCCACTGTTATGGTCCACAGAGCGATGGAATTCACGCCATATGACTGACCTTGCAAGAGATGCGCTGCATGAAACTGCGCACGCATTAGCTGGGAAGTAGCGGCATGCCTGGTGATGCAACATCAAGGTTGAGTGAGTTTGGTCGAGGTACGACATGGAAAACCGTACCAAGTCCTGGACACATTAGAACCCGGGGCAAGTCTTGCAAAAGTAGCACGACCGCGTGCGACGGCAACGATACGCTTTGAAAGCATCGTGGCTTGATGATGTCGAAAGCGTAGGAGGAAGAAAAGTAAGAGGCGAGACGGCGTATGTAGTGAATGTATAGCCACAGTTCCGCCACTCACCCCAAACTACCGAGAAACCCCGACCAAGCGGATTTGGAGTCCTGTCCAGGCCGCCCGTGGACAAGCAGCTGCAACGGCGTCTGTCATACTCTTCGATAGCCTGATACGTGGGTTTACTAGGCGCTACACGGGTTTTGAGTCGGTCACGCGAGACGGGTCAATCTCCTCTATAGCGTCGACCAGCAATACAGGAGAGAATTCTTGTCCGGGTACGTGTTGGAGCACAGACGACGACCAACAGCGGCGGTAATTCATGCGTGGTATCGTCACTGTCCGCGCTGCTCCTCTCGTTCGAACGTGAAAGTGCTGCAACAACTCGACACGGGCTACAACGTAGGGTGGTTCACTGCTTTACCACTCCATGCGAACTTGCCATCCACCCCATGCCATGTCCAAATAATTCTTCCGATTCCGCTTGTTCTCGCGCGGAAATCGAGAGTACCAATGTCAGCACCAAACTCATTCTGTCGAGAGTCTCGGTGAGTGTGGGTTCAAGCTCTGATGTATCCTCCTTTCCACCAATAGTCCGACGACAATCGTTGATACAAGGTCGATGGTCCATTCCACTCTGTGCCCTGATCTTACTGTGAGGGTTTGCCTCTGACGAGTTTGAGTTTTAGGTTCTGCACTGGGCGGATCGCGCGTGAGTAGACGGACAGCGCCTATTTCAAAGGAGCGCTCAGTGTAACGTCGCAGGCGCCCGTGTACCTGTGCTCACAGTACTGATCAATGCACTTTTGATGTTTCAGGCGTCCAGTAGACGCCATGAACTGATAATCGGAGAATATCATCAAGCATAGTCGTCAGAACCACCATGGAAGTCATACACGAAGGTAAGTGGATTCTGGGATTTATCGTACAATCGCCCCCGCGCTCATGAGAGACGTGATTCCAAGTCAAGCCCTACTCTATCATCGACCAATGCAAGAAACAGTCAAACATCGACACGAATCCACCGACCGATATGGTCACTTGGTCTCCCTTTCTACCATCCACCCGTCCCACCCACTTCGTCCCCCAATTTGACGCCCAATCGACACATTACAACGCGCTTCTTCGATCTGTGTAACGACCTTTGCGGCGATGATCGCGGCTGCCATGGGTGCCCACGCGGCGGCAATGCACTTTAGCCTCCCATACCCGAACGAATACAACTCTGCCCGTCCGCTCATCCGCGATGAATGGAACCGCATTGGATCAAACTCGAGCGTATCCTCCCCATAGTCACCCGACAAATGAATGGCCTCGATATCCGCTATCTCGACCGCAGGTGCGACGAACGCGTGCCACCACGATCCAGATCCGACATGTGCACGGGCGATGTGTCGGGTGGGAGGGTGGAGTCGGAGGACTTCGAAGATGATGGCTTGCATGCTCGGCTGGTGGCCATTCTCTCCGAAGGCTTGGAAGTTTTCTTCCATGGGGTCTCTTGCGAACGCGATCACGGCACTGTGTAGCGTGTTGTCGCGGCAACGGTAAACATAAGCTACCGTCACCGCAACAACTCGCCACATGGTTTCATAGGCTGGGAGAATGAAGTTCAGCGGATTGGGATACTGATCACGGTCAACGATCCATCGATCGATGTGAGCGATCATTTGGCGCAGTGAATCATCTTGGCGCATCGCGGTAGGATTTTGGATCTTAGAGTCTTTCCAGCGCTGGTTGATGATATTGGTGACGTAGACGACGTCGTCGTAACGAAGCAAGTCGAGATCCGTGTCAAAGAGGGCGGAGAGAACGACAGCGAAGGTGACACATTGGACATAGGTGGCGAATTCGACGTTCTGCCGAACAGGCAAGAATTGGAATGCGGTTGCCTCGGCGCTCAGCGCGAGCGCCCACCATGTGTGGTCCTTTTCGCCTGCATTTGCGATGAGTGCCTTGGCCCTCGTTGTGAAAGTCTTGTGTACTTTCGTGTCGCCGCTGACGAACGTGCTCGTCAGGCCAAAGGCATGAACAAGCCGTTGATTCGGGGCTGCACGGGCACGGAGGAGAGTCTCAAGAGAAACACCAGGTGGGCTGAGGAGACCACGAACTTGGGCCGCATGCTTATACGTGCGCGCGCGAGGTATCAACAGAGACTTTGTAGCCCATGAGACTGCCAAAGCGAGAGTAAGAAGAAGGGCAAACCAGGACAGCATGGTGATCGGTCAGGCCAGAAGCCCAACAGAACGTCCAGCCCTCTTATTTATCTCCTCCCCATTGTGCCCCCTTCGTAGGGCCTCGCGTCGCCCACACAGGAACGGCACCATTTACTGTGCATCATGTGGCTTCTATTCGGATAAGCCTGCATCTCTGTGGAACAATGACAGCAGGAAAGAGGGGGGCTCCGTGACTCGCTAACACGCACCCACACATGGAACTAGATAAGCATCGTAATGAGAAAGCCAGGCGATATAGAACCGATTGAACCCCACCACTGTACCCTTGTATGGACCTCCCCGCGACGGCAGGGGCAGATGAAAAGAACAGCCGCGTCAGAGAGCAACGCAAAGGCGTGCATGGCCGACGCGCGGTCACTACTTTATTGAATTATTCGCCCCTGTCGAAATTCGAGAAACGAAGACTTGAGGTCCCGTTCTTTTCCTCGGTGAGACTCAGGTCCCCTTTGCCTCGGCGTTTCGTTTTCCTACCAAATTAATATCAGTGTTGGGCGCATATCAGTATGAGAATGCGGTGGGCCCGCTCAAACTGCGGCCCTTGTCAACGTGTGGGTGTATGCACCGGATAACGTCCATGAAAGCGTTGAGAACCCAACCGGTGGCAAAGCAGCAGTCGGGTTCGTTGGTGTCTCAACGCTTTCATTGACGTTATCTGGAGCAATCACTCGCGGACTTGTCGGAACGTCGCGGGTTCGAGGAAGAGTAGGCAGCAAAACTCAGATCCCTAATCTCAGCAGCCCCGACGAGGTCTCGAGCGAGTTGAATTGTTCAAATGCCTGGTCGATGATACAACCAATGAAATGTAAGTATGAACGGCGGGAACTGGGAGTGCTCTTCATGATGCGGCACGTCCTCATCGCATCGGCATCCACATGCCCGCTGAGTGAGGGAGTTTGACGGTGAACCACCACTCCCGGTATCATTTGCCTACAACCCCTCTGCTGACCCATATATGTCATAGTATGATTTCCTTCTCCTTGCCTTTCCGCGATGGTGAAGAAGCAAGATTCAGACTGGGCACGCTTGCAGCACCACCGACTGGCGTCCAAGAGCCTAGCCGTCGCATGCCTTTGAATCCCGTCGGTGAAGCAGATAACGTGACACGGTTGGGTGAATGTAAAGGGCTATTGGGCATGGAGGTGTGTGACAAAGGCTTGGAAGGCGACGTCTGTGGCACAGATTGGGACTGGGGCTCGCCCTGATTTGCTTCCGTGAGCAGGAACTCGACCCACAGGCGGGAGAACGACTAGGGAGGATTCAAGCAAGGAACGTCACCAGATTAGAAAATGGGTGCAGCATACCTCCGTCTCATCTGTCTTTTCCAATTCCATGTTCTTGCCTTTACTTGGTGAGGCTGCCCCATTAATGCCCCTCCCCCAAAACAATCCGCCCCCTCCTGAATATCCGCTCCCAGTTGCGCTAGCACTGGACACTGTCCCCAAGCTCCTGATCAAACCAGCCCTCTCCCTCTCTGCGTCCCCCCATCCAAGAATAGTCCCGAGTAGTCCCAACATCTCGAACCTCTTTGGATCGGCACGAGGGGTGGACAGGAAGGAAAGCAGAACGTTGGTAACAAGTCGACGGTCTACATTGGTGTCAGAAGATGATTTCCGAAGACGATGGAGGGCCTCGATAAGGTGTTCATTCATAATGACGGCTGACGAGGCCAAAGTGAGCACGGGTAATATGGGGAATGAAGGAGATTGAAGGTGCACCTTCGTGTCGTAGCTTCCCGATGAGGAGGTTCTTCTCCTTGACCTCCTGCTCCAACTCCGACGTCCGTGATGCATCGCTCTTGTTCTCTTCTAATTGGAGCTGCGTTAAGACTGAGAGAGGACCCAGTGAACGACAGAGACAAGGCAAACCTCGGCATCGAGTGCACGCCGCTTATATTCGACCAATGACAGCGTAACGTCGTCCAGTTGCGACTTGTAGCCCTTCACAGCTTGGTGAAGTTCATGCTCCCTGGCTAGTCCAGAGTCAACCACACGACTGTACTCCAGTAGGAAACGCTCAAATACATACCTGTCTGGAAATCTTCGAGCACCGATTGCAAGTTGGCAGCCGTCTCCTTGGCCGCGTCCAACTCCACCTTTTCCCTGTGCCGCGCCTCCCTCTCGACATCCAGTTCCCTCCGGAGTGCCTCCGCAACCGTGCGCGCCTCCTCAACGGATAGCCTTTCTTGCATTGCCCCTCTCTCCCATTCATCCCGCTCCAATCGACACCGCTCCAACTCGGTCAACGTCTCCCGCATCGCATGCTCGTTCGCCATACTCTCGTTCAAATCTCTATTCCTCAACAAATCCAGCTCTCTGACTGTTCGCTCATTCTCGGTATGCGAGGCTAATAATTCTGTCTTGAGCGTCTCCACCGTCACACTCAAGTCCTCGTTCTGCACCGTCAGCGTCTGGATATGGAGCTCCCGACGGTCGAGTTCTTCCTAGGAAAAAAAAGTGTATTAGTGCGTCCCCTTGACATTGACAGTGGATCAGAATGGGAACGTACGGCGTCTTGTTTGAGCTTGTTGCCCAGCGTGGTACGCATGGTCGTCAGTTTTGCAAGAAGGTTACGGTGCTGGGTAGTGAGGTCTTCTCTTTCCGCTCGCTCGCGCGCGAGTTGGTGTTGGAGCCGCTCGAGGGGATCCATATCCAGGTCTTGATCCTGGTCGGTGTCATGGAGGTGAGCCGCGCCGTTAAGTGGAAACGCGCTGGTACTTGGCTCGCTGTCCGTAGAGGTGCGTGCGCCATCTTGGGTGACGGCGGGCGAGTAAGGGCGTTGGGAAGACATCATAGACGGACTGCGGTGATGTTGGCAGACTTACCAACGAGAGTGGGCGAGCCACAGAATCATTCCCACGGGTGTACTAGCAAATGCCATGCTTAAAACAACATCGCCGGAACGAAGGATCATTGTTGGTCAGTGACAGAAAGATGCAATATCACTGCCAGGAAAACAAATTACAGGTGGTACTTGATCACAGTTACCCAGCTCTCGCATCCTAGCACTGATTCCGAGCACACGTCACTACGCCGACGCCGATCACGGGTGTATCAGACCTTGCTGATCAAGTACGCTCATTCTTTATGGCGTGTAGTAACCACGATTTCATATCATGCCTTTGCTGGGTACTTGCGTGAAACAATACCATCGCCGTGAGCCTAATAGAATAAGCAAAGGGAACGTACGCACATTGTTATATCTGGGTCTTTTTCGGACCGAGACTGATCGTTTACTTGTTGTTGCTAATAAAAAGCGAGTTAGCGTTAGCTACTGTCACCGAAAAGACACACAGGAGTGGGATCTACGTGACCATGCGCGTTGCTGGGGGTGCCCTTGTCCGGCCCCCTTGCCCTGGTTCGCTGAGATGGTTCGTCAGACACAGATCCACAAGAGACAGTACCCAGCCGTACATGTTGACGCTGAGCCATCTTCTAGGGTCCCTTGTTTGCACTGTCCACTCTCGGATGTGATTGGGAATCGGACGGAAATCTTTGCAGAATGGTCTGGAAGGTCGACCTGGCAGCTCGGAAGTCGTTGCACGACCTTGACCTCACCGCTTTTTTATGTAGTTTTCAACACAGCAAATGCCAGTGGCATCGCCTCAGCGCTTGGGCTTCGATCCGATTATTAGTGCACAGGACTGAATGAAAATACAAGGGTGTGGCTTATCTGATCATCTGACAGGCGCGCTCAGTCCAAGATCAGCTCACGAGATCACAGTGCAGCTCGGTGATGAAGCTTTCGTACTCGGGGACCTGTGGTAGCCGTGATTTTTTTCCCCATGTCATTGACACTTATGCTCATCGCCTATTTGGATTCTGCCTAGGCGACCTCTTGGGATGGTTGGACTTGTCGGCGTCATTGAACTTGGTCTCGTGGTCCTTGCAATAGCGCGCCGGTTGACCGTTAAGTTGCAGAATGTCATGCACCGCGTGAAGTGCACAGCATCACGACTCCCACTCTAGCCTGATATCTCCTATAAGAAAATATCAGGCTAGAGTGGGAGCCATGATGCCAGATTTGTAAGCCTCATACGATTTTTATGCCCACCAATACTCAAGTGTTCTGACCCATAGTCATCTCATACAGCTCACCTGGATCTTGGGAGCAAGTATGAAGTTGTCCAGACCGGAATTGAAACCGGAGCCATAGCATCGATCGAACTGAAGTGAAGGACGGAATCGGAAAGATCTTTGCTTCCCATGTAAACAAAAATGTTGGTCGGGTGGTGAAGCTGTACCCAGTGTCGTATGGTTGACTTGAGTACACTGGTTTCCCCACACCGAAGATTAGAAAGATTTCCAAGTAGTGGGGCGAGGTATTGAGCATTGTATGTATATAATAGTTAAGTTATCTCAAACAGATGGACTGAAACTAGGTAGCTAATCTTTCTCGGAGGTATCAGCGTCACTGACATCATCGTCCAAGTAAAACAGTCGCGTCACAACCCAGGTCATGATACCAAGTGGTACGAGAATGAGACATTCGACCCCAAGGGTCACCGAAGTGGGAATTTCCTTTGGGCCGAAAATTTGCACCCCGAGGGCTGCAGAGAAGAGTAAAATTCTAAAGTATGTGGGTAAAGCGTGAACAGACTCGACAATGGGTTGGATGACGTACGACCCTAAGATGCAGGTGTCCGGGAGACTATGCATGATTGCGAAACACGGCATTCCCCAACTCGTCTGACTGAGCCTCCACATAACTTCCGTCTGTCATGGCCAACGTGAGCATTATGAGTAGACATGATATCCGGCATAGAAACACACCACAGGCCCGGAATCTATAACTTTTGGATTACTGTACACTTTCGACAAGGTAAGGGAGAAAACGATGGACGCAATGGCTGAAACCACCGAACAATAGATGATGATTTGGACCGGACTCGCAGGTGAGCCTTGAGCTTGAGGGAGAACACCGGGGACAACTAGGAAGCTAATGTTTACGGCGAGCATCACTGTGGACTGCAAGGCATGAGACATCGAGTCCAAAGCCAGCAAAACTCACAAAAAGAGTATACTGGGCCAACTCAGTCCTGAACCTGGTAACAAAATCCTTCCAACGAGGCTGAATGATCATATTATCAACCCAGACCTGCTGCAAACGAACAG
>JBBPQW010000158.1:0-34995 GCA_038092695.1 Boletus rubropictus | reverse complement strand
CGATCTGCCATCGCAGATGTGTTCCAATAGCAAGAAGAAACATTGGTATGCTGCTGCATAATTCTCCCGAAGAAAGCCGCCAATGCGTCGACAGATTCGGGTTGGATTATCGAGTCCGCCACGTTTACGGAAAATGGAATCCGCGGGGCGAATCCAGGGATCTGAGTCGACCCGAGAGCTAGAGGGAGTTCTTTGTAGCCCCGCGTGTCGATGGCGAGACAAAAGTGACGTAGTGATTTGAGTCTCTGGAGGAGCCGGAGAACACCATGTGGCGTGATTCCACCTTCGGTTTTCCAACCCGACTCTTCGTTTATGAGGAGACATTCTAGATGGGGCCACGCAGACGCTAACTCAAGGAGGTCATCGTCTGTCAGATTCACAGTTAAAGCGGTGTTGATGTCCAAGCGGCGGAGTTGGTCGAAGACTGCGCAGGGTCGGATGTCCTCAAGGGTAAGCCAATACCGCTCTAAACCGTCGTTGGTAGAGCTCAAGGATCGTGTTTGAATCAGCTTCAAGCTGACAAGAGAGTGGCAGGTACAAATCTTCTGAACAGCGATCAAGTATGATCGGATGGTAAACTTGGAAGGGCAACTGTCGACGTGGACAGTGAGAGACTCGACTGCTGGAAGTCGGACATGAGAAAGTAGTTCCGAGATGGACTCCAATGATTGCGAAGATATCTCGAGATCGCGCAGGTTCGAGAAGATTAGAATGGAGCCGGAAGTGAAGTGGTCCGTCACCGTGGCGCTCAATGCGAACGACAGATTGATCAAGGAAGACGTGCGGGCGAGGTGTGAGAGAGAGTCGAAGTCCAAGCGGATATATGGACAATACAGAACCTGCAAATTTGTCCAACGGCGTACCAGACAGGAAATGCTTTCGTCGAAACCAGCCTGGGGACGACGCATGCGTGTCCGAAATCTCCTCATATTCGGGCAGAGGTCACCAAGTGACTGTGGGAAACTGTGAAACGGTGGAACGTCCCCAAACACAAAATTAATCTCGAGGGAGGTCAGCGATGAGACCGCCATATGGTGCATCAGAGGGAATGTTTCGTTAATGAATTCCCAGCGCAAGATGCGGAGGTTCGGGAACACTGGATCGGGGGTGGGAGGGTTAAAAAGTGCTTTAACGGACTCCCAATTGAGTCCTCTAGTGAAGTCCAATACTGAACGGACGCGACGCGCGTAGCTTCGAAGGGTATTCCACTCGGCTTGTTTCAGCGGTCTGCTGAACGAATACCACTTCATGCGATTTCAATGCCGATTATCTATGATGAAAACCAGAGAGCGTCTCACCGTGTATCCTGGGTATATTCGACGTGAAGCTTCAGGAAGACACCGCGCGAGAGGAGACAGGTTGACCAACTCTGTCCAAAGTACGTCCAGCGCTGGCTCTCTGAACGTGCGGCATGTTCTGGCCAGAGCGGCGAGATCAGCAGTAGTATGTGATGAACGTTGCTCGCTTATCGAACTTGGTGGGTGGCAATGACCAAAGATATTCAGCAGAATTTCCTCTAGACGAAGTGCAGGATGCATGTGGAGTGGGTCGAAGTTGCAAAGGGCTCTTCAGGCTTGAAGATTAACCACAAGACACAGCCGGAGCTCGTCAGCGGGCCATTCGGGTTCCGTCAGCTAACCACTTTTGGTATTCAACTCTTGCTATACTAAAATTTCATCGTCGCGTGACTACCGCACGGAGGAAAGCCGAGTCGGGTGATCGAACCGGCCTTATCGGCCGAACATAGACATGTGCTTTTTGGTGGATCGGATTAGACTAACATATTTAACAAATATACTCCCTTTTATTGAGCAACTGAATGTTTGTATTGTGTCTATAGATATCTTGGTCATTCATCACTTAAGCACTCAAATAGAGTATAGTGCACTATCTCATAATGCACGGTGTTGGTTACTTGTATATCCTATGGAGCATGGTCAAGTGAGACATACAAGCATGTGCAGAAATATTTATGAATACATTGTACCTGGGTTAACAAAAAAGTAATACAATTATATTTTATTAAAATTTAAACATTGTTTTATAGGTAAAAACAATAGATAAATTGGAAAACACAGCTTATGGGTTTGTTCTCCAAATATTATACATCAGCATGTTAATATTTATTATTCAAGCATTATTGCCCAATGAAAATTGGTCTGTCTATGTAGCACCTATTATTTATACAGTGGCTCAAATAAGTATCCCAATATTGGGCCATTTTGGAAAAACTTGACATTTGCAAGAGAACCAAAATATATCAGCTCTGATCCATCAATACACCCTTGGCACCAGTTTCAAGATGTTCCCATGGCCTTAAGGGGATATTTTTTTGTAGGGTGGAATTGACCCCAAAGGTCATTCCTTCCATTTTGTCTCAGGCTATTTTCCAAATACAATTCTAAGGATTTCTAGCAGTTCAATACAACCATTCCTAGGATGTTTCCAATGAGTATAGGATTGTTTTGAGCACCATTATTGTGTGACACCACATCAAATGCAATAGCACTGCTTCTTTCCCATGCTCTTCAGCACTGCTGGACCATCTACCCACAGTCTCTAGTCAACCTTCAATCCTTGTTCCACTCTCTCAAAATCTTTCTGTGGTATTGCATTAGAACAATAACCCTCCATGGAAGGTTCAACTGCAATGTTGGGAGGGTTAGCAGATGGTTCAGGACCCTGCATATGATGGTGTGGCAATTTTCAGAGCCTATAGGTTGTGCACTTTTGGTCATCATTTGTTTTCATGTTCACTGTTTCACTGATTTTTTGATTTTTTGATTTTTTTTTCTTTCACTACCTGCCTGAAGTGTTGTATATTCCAATGCATGTGAAAATAGACATTGACTAACATGGTAGCAGCATTACAACATGGAAAGCAGCTGCTCAAAGGCAAAAACTACACAAAAAAAGGAGTTGTGATCAAGAAACCTATGTGACATTCACTGGTCCATCAGAGCTACTATGATCCACCCTACTTATCCCCTTCTCCATGTATGTTATGTGCTGGATCTGGCAGCCCCATCTTGTTTTGCACCAGATAGCCATTCAGATAATCACTGGATTTAGCATTGGAGGGGCCTGCACCCATAGCATCTGGATAGGGGGCTCTTTGTGCAGCATGAAGATTTTGGAAGGGGCATTTACTGGGTTGTCCATGATAATAGTAGCCAGGGCCCTTGTAGCCTTCATATACAGGACTGCCATTGTACCCACCTTGAATTTGAGCACCCAGGAAATAATTCTGCTGGTATGCCATATTGTCTGTCTTAGGGAATATACCCTAGGGAGGGTAGCCCAAGAAAGACCCAGCATACCCTTGCATTTGAGGATCCAGTGGCAGGCCATACCAACCACCACCCATGAATGGCAAATGCTCATTGGGCAGGAACTGTGAGGCATAGGGATGATAATCATAAGCCATTGGTGGAGGACCAATGAATCTATTACCACATAAGGATGGTGTTCTTCATTGGGGCATGGAGTGGGTGAAATCTTCAAAAACAAAGGGCAAATCTTGGATGGAAGGATCTGTCATGTAAAAGGGAGTTGCAGGACTGGACATATTGTGATGCACACACTTCAGGGTAACCAGAAGAAACAAGTTGCAATCTCCTGAGAGATTAAGTCCATAGAATTTGACAAGAAAATCCTCAAGCTCTTGTCACTGAGGTGTGGGTCATAGCATTCTTTTCAATGACCCTGCTGAACCCCTTATAGTGGGCTCCAGTTGAAAAGCAGTAAAGTGGTGTGGGGTGATGTGTAAGGGGGGCAAGTGTGCTCATTCCAAGGGGTTCTGTGTGAGGGTGTAAGAGAGAGAGTGTTAGCTACAACTAACCTCAGTGAGCATGAGTGAGTCCAGATGAATCCAGATGAGGAAATAAATAAAATGAAAACAATCTAACCAAGGATGAGGGCTGGATTCAAACAAGTGGTCAAGGATGAGGACCAGATAGATGAATACAAACAAATAAATGATGAGGACATTGTTGATGATAATGATAATGATGAGATGGATGAATGTGATTAGTGCATATGGGCAAAAGATGCCCTTTTGGATTCAGGTACAAACTTTTTATAGTCTGGGTATCTCCAAGACTTTGTATTTATGATAATATCGAGCATGTTATGAAGGAACACTTGATTCTAAGTGACTAACTGTCAAGAAGGCAGTGTATCATAGACAAGAACATGAAATAGAACACAAAATATAATAGAATGACAAGTGATGAGTAAAAATAAATGAACTGGCAGACAAAAGCAATCTGGCTGAGTGGTTAGGTATGGATCTGGTACATGGATGGTGGTGTCCAGTGAATGGATGTATAGAAATGAAACAGACTCACCTCAGGATAGCACAGATGGATGACAGACATGGTGTGGAAAACTTGATGGATGCTTGGACAATGGGGAAATAGGGAATTACAACTGTAGGAGACCACTGACTTCTATAATGATATCCACAACAAGGAGCTCCTTGCTATCCATGAGTCCTTCTGGACTTGGTGTCACTATTTTGAATGTTCCAGCACTCCAATTAATGTTGTTACCAAGCACAAAAACCTCAAATACTTTACCATCATGAAGCTCCTGACCCACTAGCAAGCTCACTGGTCAGATTTTCTCTCACAATTCCACATGGTAGTTTGTTTCTGCCTCAGACACCTTGGCATGAAGCCCGACTCCCTCACTAGATGCTGGGTTGTCTATCCCAAAGAGGGGAATAAGGACTACACTTGCGTCAACCCACACAATTTCCACTCCATTTTCATCCATGAGCAACTCACTGCATCCCTCTGGGCTACCTATCTTGCTGCCTCCATTCTCTGTGCTAGTATTCTCTTTGATATCAAATCTCTCCACTGCAATATTCTCTTTGCACTCCCTTCTGACTCTTTGGCTGCCATCTATTTGTTTGTAGCAGAACCTGAGTCGTGATGGTCAGTTGACTCCAACAGTTTCCTTCATCTGGATGGTCACATTTATGTTCCTGATTCCACAAACCTCTGACTCCATGTCCTCCATTTTATGCACAACCATCTCCTCTCCAGACACTTTGGCCAGAACTGAACCTTGGAACTAATCTGCCATGAATATATATGGCCTTGTATTAGGACTTTTGTCAAGAAGTATGTCTCCTCCTGTATCACATGTATGCATGCAAAGGTTTCTTGGCACCACCCTTATGGGCTACTAAAACAACTCCCAATTCTTAAGAAGTTATAAAACTCCATTTCCATGGACTTTATCAAACAATTCCCACTTTCCTCCAGATTCACCACCATCCTGGTTGTAGTAGATTGTCTGTCAAAACAATGCATCTTTATTTCTATGCATAACACAATCACATCTCTGAAGCTAGCTAAGCTCTTCCTCCTCCATGTCTTCTCCAAGCATGGAGTTACCTTTTACATTACCTCCAATCAAGGTTCAGAATTCATCTCACATTTCTTCCATTCTCTTGATAAGGCCCTCAACATCTGCCTCCACTTCATCTCCAGTTATTATTCCAAAGGAGACAGTCAGACTGAGTGAATAAATCATACTCTGGAACAGTATCTCTAGATCTATTATGATTACCAGCAAAACAACTGGTTTGAACTCCTGCCACTCGTGGAGTTTGCTTAGAACAACTCTCCCAGTGCTACCACTAGTGTTTCTCCATTCTTTGCTAACAAGGGCTATCATCTGAACATCATAGTTCATCCTGAGCATGACCTCACTTCCACTCAAGCTCATGAGTACTTCATCAACCTCAATTCCCTCCATATCTTCCTTTGTGAAGAAATGGCATACATCCAAGAACAATACCAAGGCCTTGCAGACACCAAGTGAACTCTGGCACCAGACTTTATAGTCTGTGATTAGATTTTAATCAAGGCTAAGTACTTCCACTCCATGTGACCCTCCAAGAAACTTTCTGAAAAAAAATCTAGGATCATATAATATCATTGCTCAGGCAGGTAGTCATTCCTTTACCCTCTGCCTTTCAGAATCCATGAAGTCTGTATATTCAGTCTTTCATTTTTCCCAGATAGAACTCTCTGTTCTTAACACTATCCAAAACCATACTTAGCCTCTGCCATTCTTAGTTGAAGTAGACAGTGAACTGGAGTACAAGATCTCCGAAATCCTCAACTCCAAGGTGGACCAATGAAGGAAGGACTGCAAACTTCTATACTTGGTACATTGGTCCAGTTATGAAGGAATCAATGAAGAAATGTCATGGCTGCTGGCCACAGAGCTCAGTCATGTATCCAAACTCATTTCAGAGTTCCATCTTCAATATCTGAACAAACTCAGACCTTACTCCATGTGAAAGGAAAGAAGTCCATTTTTTGGAGAAATAACTATAGTATCTCTACCTCCTTATCACTCTTTTCCTCCGCCCCACCATTCTCTTTTACCTCTACTTCCAACTCCACTATCTCTTCCTGCACCAATTCCACCTCCTCTGATCCCACCTCTGACTTCACCTCCAATCCACCTCCATAGACCTCCTCAGTCTTCAACTCCATCAACCTCCTCAGCAGAATTTTCTACTGATTGAGGTGCTGGAAAAGGCCCTGGAGGAGGTCTCTGAATTCCTCTTTTATTTGTGCAATTTCTCCAACCACACTCTCCTCACTCCCCTCTGACTCCTTTGAGCCCATCGTCTTTATGCCCTCTGCTCACACCTTCTTTCATAGCACCTCCCCCTTGCTGTCAACCCTCTTCCTTCACCTTTCTGGCTTCACCTCTCTGGGTCACTTATATCAAATCTGAGCTGATCAATACTCCACATAGGAGGTCAACTTGCCAGGCCCTGGAATATACTCCAACCCTTGTCCTGCACACTGAAAGCATACACACTCCTTCTTTTTGCTGGGAGCCCTGCTCCACTTGCATCTGAATCACTTGCCTATGCACTTTCTTCTCCTGTCAATGCTTTGCCTCCACCACCACCTTGTATTTGGCCACCTCTTCCACAGCCTTGTGCCTCACTTCCTCTGCCTCTGCCTCCTTCCTCTTTTGCTCCTCTTCTGCCTTCTTTTTTTAGGCCCTCTGGCTGTTATGACCTTGCGATCACACCACTAGCCAAGTCCATTGCAGCCTCACACTAAAGGCTGGTGAAAGAGAAAGATGAAAGGAAGAGCTGAAGCACACCAATCAGATGGTTTTAACCTGACTAGACAAGTGGTCAAAGCTGGGGATGCCAGTGATGAACACAAGCCTTTATATATTGTACAAGGATGCACACAGACCAAGCAGTGCATGTGACTAATTACTATACAAGTACATAGTGTTTACACAGAGGCAGTGTAGAATGGAAGAGAAGGAATGGAGATTAAATAGTCGTGTAAACCATGAGGCATGATGTCATAGTCTAGACTGGTCTAGACCTGGGTCATGTGCATGCTCCCACGATCACATGCACCGATCACGTGACTTTGAAAGTAGAAAGTGAAAGTGAAAAGTTAGGTTAAAATATAGGGGTTCATAACACTACCCCCCTGAAGACTCATATTCCAGACAAGTGGCTGTGAAACCAGTGGCTGCTTCAGGGCCAATGATATTAAATAAAGATGTAAATTCAGCTGTCGAGAGTCTGCGAAGAGGTCAAGGGGCGGATGGGTGGGAGTGGTGAAACTGCTGAAGTCCATCCTGTGCATTTACTAAGTTGATTGCTGGTTCCCAAGTATGATTCTTGTCATCATAACCATGCCAATGAGCCAGGTATTTGAGTTTCCCTTTAGACATCCAAGAGGCAATGACTGATTCCACTTCGAATTCCTCATGTCCTTCGTCAGACACCTCAATCACATCTGGGCGAGAGACAGGTTACCCTGGTAGTGTGTTGCAATACAGTTTAACATGGGATATATTCACAACTGGGTGAATTCGAATGGAAGAAGGGAGATGCAGCTCAACTGTGTTCAGTAAAACTCGAATGATGGAATAGGGTCTGATCCATTTCTGGGTAAGTTGCATGTGGTGTATGGTAACTTCAAGTTTTCCGTTGACAACCAAACCTTATCTGTTAATTTATAAGTGGGGGCATCAGACCTTCTATCATCTGACTGCTTTATCATCTGATCACAAGCATGCTCAAGTGATTAATGCACATCTTCATGTGCAACACCAGCTTGCTGGTGAAAGTGTCCTGCAAGGGATGACGAAGATCCTTCAAAACTGAGTTGAGGGTGATAGTTATGAGTTACCATGAATGGAGTTTGTCTAGTAGATGTCATGAGTGAGGCATCATGGTGGAATTGAGCTAGCTTAATCCACTCACTCCAGAGCTCCTGCTTCTTCGACATGTAAGTATGTAAGTACTGCTCCATTTCGTGATTCAATCGCTCGGTTTGGCCATCCATCTGGGGATGGTAAGTGGTAGAGATCTTCTGAGAAATCCCAAGGAGTTTACACAGATCCATGGTAATCTCGGATATAAACTGGGGTCCATGGTCTGATACGACCATCGAGGGGAGGCTGTGGATACACCAAACATTATCCCTAAATATTTTAGCTAAGTTCATAAAAGAGGTGTTTTTTGTGCATGGCACATAGACAACCTCTTTAAAGAAATGATCTACTATAGTACAGACGGCATCAAAGCCATTAGAAAGAGATAGTCCGGTAACAAAGTCTATAGAATTATCTTCCCATGGCCTATTGGCTGCTAGAAGAGGTAATACTTTTCCTGCCAGTGCCTTTTGCTTACCCTTTGTGAGGGTGCACCCATGGCAGTGTTCTACATATTTAATAATGTCTTTTTTCATAGCAAGCCAAGAAAAGAACTTGGCAACCTGCTGATAAGTACAGTATTGTCCAGCATGACCTGATATGGGTTCATTGTGGCAAATGTCTAAAAGTTTGATGTGGAGCATCTCAGGTACAAAGACCTTTTGCTCATTATCTTTGATAAATAGAGAGGAAGAACTATCATAAGAATATCCTGGTATGTAAATGTCTTTTATTTTTTTCTGATTCTTTTTAAGTTTTTTTTGAAAGGGAGAAGAAATGGAAACATTTTTAACAAATAGTTGTTCTGGTAATACAATAACATCCTTGTTCAAATCTATGATGACATCTCTGTGGTCTGGTTGTTGTGATAAGGCATCAGCTCTGTTGAGAGCTCCTGGTTTATAAATAAAGATATAGTTGAACTCTTGAAGGAAAGTGTGCCAGCAAGCCTGTTATCCAGACAAAGTCTGCAGCTTTTTCCAATATTCAAGGTTCTTATAATCTGTCCAAATTTCAAATTTAGTATGACCAATAAGATAATGGCGCCATTCTTCTAGGGCATGGATAACTGCTAGCAGTTCTTTATCATAGATAGGATAGTTCTGCTTTGCAGAATTAAATGAATTAGAAAGGAAGGCACAAGGCCTCCATACCATATCTGGACATTCTTGCCATAATACTCCACCAGTGGCAATGTCTGAAGCATCAGTTTCTACCTGCATTTTTCTCGAGCTATCTGGATAAGCGAGGAGCGGGGCTTTTGTAAACTTCTTTTTGAGAGCCTGGAAAGAGGCCTTTTCTTCTATGCCCCATCAGAAAGGGGTGTCCTTTTTTGTTAAATTATTGAGGGGGCGAGCAAGGTCAGCAAAGCCCTCTATGAATTTCCTATAATAATTACATAAGCCTAAGAATGCTTGTACCTGTTTCAAGTGTGTTGGTTCTGGCCAATCTTCGATGGCTTTGGTCTTTTTGCTCTGCATTTTGATGCCATCTTTAGAAACTACCATTCCTAAAAAGTCAACTTTGTCAGCAGAGAATATGCATTTTTCTGGCTTGACAAATAAATCATTCTCGTGCAAGTGCAAGAGAACTTTTTTTACCAGGTCTTCATGTTGCTCCTTGGTTTTACTCTTGGAGAAGACCATGATATTATCCATATAAATAATTACAAAGGCATACATGTCGTTAAAGATATCATTCAATATTCCCTGAAAGGTTGGGGGTGAGTTCATAAGACCAAAATACATAATGGTCAGTTCATAGGCTCTGATAGGCGTTACAAACACCGCTTTCCATTCGTTGCCTTCTTTGATGCGAATATTATTAAATCCCCATCTAAGATCCATTGCTGTGAAGATGTCAGTGCCTTTAAGCTGATCAATCAATTGTGAGATCAGGGGTAATGGATAACTGTTTTTAACCATTTTGTTGTTTAAATATCTATAGTCCATAACCAGTCATTTCTTCCCATCTTTTTTAGGGATAAAGAAGACCAGCACTGTTTGAAGTGACTTACTAGGCTTAATGTATCCTTTTTTCAACTCTTTTTCAATAAAATTATGGATTTCCTCATTTTCCATATCTGACATAGGAATGACCCTATTCTTCTTAGAAACAAAGTCAGGTTTGAGATCTATTGCATGATCCCAGCATTTCCTTATCAGCATCTGAGAAGACTCGTTCTCAGAGAACCAGTCCAGAAAGTCATGATAGGCTTTTGGTACTTTAGCCATGACTTCAGGTTCTATGCTTTGTATATCTACAAATTGCTGTTCTACAGCTTGTTTAATTAATTGGCACTGTTTAGTGCATCGTCCATAAGATATGGTCTTATTAACCCAATCTATCATAGGGTTGTGGTGACTCAGCCAATCATACCCAATCATCATGGCATGTGACCCTAAGGAGATCACAAATGCCTCTATTGCTTCGTAATGTCCGTGTATTGAAATAAATAATTTTACCTTATGCTGTATCTTGCCTGCTGCTCCTTGAGAGCTGTCAGTGTTGAAAACAGTCACAGGTTTTTCCAAAGGGATTAATTTAATTTGGTGGCTTTCACAATATTTTTTGTCTATAAACATGTTCACCACTCCAGAGTCTAACAGAGCCTGTAGAGTTCTTGTCCTCCATTGACTCTGACTCTGGTATGTGATGGCCACAAGAGGAGAGAAGTCTCCTTCACATGTCAAAGAACTTTTTTCTATAGGGATTTTGTTAGTAAATAGTGAAGAAGAAAAAGTATAGTCCAACAGGGAATCAAGCACACTATTATTTGAGTCCAGCGCTGAGCTCCATGGTGGAGACCCCCTTTTGGACTTTGAATCACCTGATATTAAATACATAAGAGTAGAACTAATAGTACATATAGGGAAGTCTTCCTCACAGCACAGCTTGAGGTCTTCAGATTCCATTCCCTGGAGTAGCCAACTGGCCGGCCCGTCTGAATTACTTACCATGGGCAACTGGGTTTCCCCAGAAGGACGCTCCGACTCCAGCTGGCCTGCAAAGCTTTCGCTCCTGAGACCCCACTCAGAAATTGAAAAAGAATGGGGATGAGGTGCCGAAACCATGGATTTTCCTCTTTAGGGCTTTTACTTGTCCTTGGGACTTCTCTGGTCTCCTGCCCTGCCATACTACAAGTAGGACTATAAAGAGAACTCACTGCGTGCGAGACACAGTCTGATTTTACATGTGATAGTACTTCATAAATATTTCTCAGCTGACTATCATAGCTGAGAAGCCAATCGAAAACTATTTTTTCTTTTTGTTCTTTTCTGCTTTTTTCTTCCTTTTTTATAGGTCCATGTCTGTTGAACACCCTATTATTCAGGGACTGCTTTCTTTTATAGATTCTGCAGCTTTGGCTTTTGCCTCAGCCGTAAAGACATTGAGCCAATAGGCCCAAGCCTCTTCACCCATGTAAGCTTGCTTACTTGAGGTGCTGGGGGGCACCTGTACTTGTGCAGTTTGAACTTGGGGAGACTGCACCTCCCATACTTGCTCATAGGATCCTGTGTCCTCATTTAGGACCCATGTGCCAATAGCCCTATTTTGAGCCCTGGGCTGGGCTTGTCCTTGCTGAGGCTGCGGCCTCCGGTTGGGGTTCTGTGGGCAATCCCACTTTATGTGCCTGGGTTTCCCACACCCAAAACATGTCCTTGTGTCTTTGCCGGTGTTAATGGCATTAACATTTATCGGGGCTCCTTTTCCCAGTTGGGTGCCTGTTTGTGTAAAGCGGGGCGGCTGTCCCCTGGGTCCAGAAATCCACAGCTTCTGGAACTGTCCTTGTTGTGGCTGTTGGCCGCCATGGCCAAAGTTCATACCGTGTTCTATTGTGGCAGACTCAAAGGCTCAACCTACTCTCCTGTAAGCCGAGATAAGACTTTTCAACCGGTCTTCTTCTGCTGGTGCATTCAAGTGGACTTGTAAATAAACATGGGGGTCCACTTCCATTTTGAGCATATTTATTGTGTGGTGCTCCTCCACGTCTGCCTTCCTTGATAGGATGTCAAATCTTTGTAGAAACACATCGACAGGCGCGTTGTTTTGCTTGAGGTTTTGGAGGGCCCTCAAACTCTCGTGTGTGAGCATGTCAATCTGGAAGTGCTTGTGTATATCGTTAAGGAGAAACAACCAACTTGGCCAGGTGTCATCTCCTTGGTGAATTCCTTGCTGGACTTCTTTTTCATCGTTGTAGTACTTCTTTAACTGGAGTCTTGCATAAGCAGCTGCTTTTCCCTTCATGCGGGAGAGGACGGCTACTGTCCTCAATTTGTCTGAGTCCCACTTTTGGAGCGAGACCCAGACTTTAATGCTAGTGATCCAGTTGCAAAACTTGGATCGCTTACCTTTCCAATCTCCTAGGTCAGCAACTTTTTTTGTAATAGAGGCGCTTTCCCTCTGTTGGTCTTTCAAAAATGCTGCAAGCAGCTCCTTGATGTCATCAGCCTCAGAGGCCGGGTTGGAGAGGAGGGGGAAAGTTGGAGTCAGGAAAATTGATCTTCGAGGGGTTCCATTTCGAATTCTAATCCTTACTGTCCACTATCTTCCAAGTGAACTCTGGGGACTCAACAGACAAAGGGTTACAAAAAGTATTTTTTTGAATGCAGGTAATGGCATCTGTGTTGAAAGGATTCATAGCAGGTTTTCTTCGGCAATCCTTTTACCAAAACCAAACTACACATACACTATGGATCTATTTTTAGAGCTAAGATGGATGCTCTACCTCCCTGGTTGCAGGGGACTAACACAACGATATAACCTCAGCCTAATGACTTCTGTGAGTGGTCACTAGTCAGTCTTCACAAACTCAGCACAACCCGAGTGTGGACTATCAAACCTGAATGGGTGAAACAAAGTTGCTAACTAGCATGACAAATATCTTGTGCTTCCTAGGCACTCCCCTAAAAGGTGTCAGGGGACAATGAAAACAGAAATGGGAAACTCCCTGGACAAGGCCCTATCTCTGGGCAGCGAAAAGTCCCTTTCACAAGGTGACACTCATACAACCATCAAGTGGCTGTGTGCTCTCGTTCCTTTGACCCTAGGACCTGGATAGTGTATTCAGCTTTGACCAAGTGTTATGACCTTGTGATCACACCACTAGCCAAGTCCATTGCAGCCTCACACTAAAGGCTGGCAAAAAAGAAAGATGAAGGGAAGAGCTGAAGCACACCAATCAGACAGTTTTAACCCGACTAGACAAGTGGTCAAAGCTGGGGATGCCAGTGATGAACACAAGCCTTTATATATTGTACAAGAATGCGCACAGACCAAGCAGTGCATGTGACTAATTACTATACAAGTACATAGTGTTCTCACAGAGGCAGTGTGAAATGGAAGAGAAGCAACAGAGATTAAATAGTCGTGTAAACCATGAGGCATGATGTCATAGTCTAGAGCAGTCTAGACCTGGGTCATGTGCACTGATCACGTGACTTTGAAAGTAGAAAGCAAAAGTGAAAAGTTAGGTTAAAATATAGGGGTTCATAACATTGGCATCATTCTGAGAATTTCACCACTGAGGTTTCATTATTGTCATCCTCATGTTTAATGAGATATTTGTCAGGCCAGGTCTAGATTTGTGTAGAGTCAACTTGATGAAAGTCAATAGTAAAGAAAAAATGAACCATAGCATCCAACTTTTATAATCATATTCAAACTCTGTTTTTGAACTCTGTATTGTCCTTCACTAATGGCCTTCAGGGATTCAGGTCTAAAGGAGGGATATTGTCATATCCCATGCAACTCTGTTCTTCTAGACTCAACTCTGGACTTAATACTCACAAATTCCAGTGTGTTCTTTTAGAGTTTTTATCTCTCACATTTCGGAGTTGTACTTAGACAATTCTGCTTACTTTATTTACGTCCTTCATTCTTGCTTGTAAAAGCATTACTGGTTAGTCTTTCTTCTAGCTACCTTCTGATCCAATGCCCCTACCCAGAGCACAGCTCTAGCTTCAACAGTTGTCTGTTACTTCTGATTACTAGTACTACCAGTACTTACCCTCCATATAAATACTTTGTACTCTGTTATAGATATCTCAGATCAAATATCAACTAAAATACTCCCTCTAACCTTCTGCTTGAGCTTTGATGGTTTGCCTCTGACCACCCTCAATTTCATTACCCAACAAGATCATCTCTGTCCTCTGTTTTGCCCCTTTGTAAATATAGAACACCAGACTCTTAATAAGAGCATATCACATAAGATGAAGCCAAAGTCCTATCTATACTCTGGAGTTCCAGAGTTACCCTTAGAGATATGGTCTTGACAATGATCATAAAAGCATGCACATGACCAGAATCTAGACCATACCTAGATTACAGTGGCTCAAATAAGTGTTCCAATATTAGACCATTTTGGAAAGACTTGACATTTGCAAGAGAACCATAATGTATTGGCTCTGATCCTTGCAAGGTCATCAATGGCCCTAACTCCTGTCATTAGTGTTGCCATAGTTTCAAACCACTTATTTTTATTTCAGTCATTTTATTATAAAATTTTTACATATAGAAATAAAACCATGGTTTTTGACAATAATTATAAGCTTTAATTAAAATGTTATTAATTGAAGTAGCCAATATTAAGTTATTCTATTTAAACTAATTTTTAGTTTCATTGGAACCAATGTTAATGTTAGGCTTATATCTTATCAATGACCAAATGAATTAATGTAATTTTTTTCTCAGTTGAAAGATATAGATATTGGCTATATTTGTTAGGACCATTATTTTCCTTTTCTTTATATGATACTTCCCCTTTCACTTATCTCATCTTATCAGACACTTTCCCATTATCTTATCTTATTGCACAGCCACTAGGCTATCTAGGAATCTTATTGGAGCCTTCTAGCATATTCCATGCTGGTCCTAAGCTGGTCTGTGCACATAGTCTTGTAGTATATAAGTAGTTAGTAGTGTACCATGTATCTCTTTTCCTTATGCTTGGTATTCATCACTTTAGGCCACTTCAGTTTGAGGTGTGATCCTAATATAATACCAAGCATACCATTCTCTTTACTGCTCATCGCTGTTCATGGCGACCAGCTTATAAATTCTCTTAGCTTTTCACACTATCACATTGAGCGCATTGAGTGTATTCCACCTTACAAGTCTAGAGCATGACAGTTCATTTTGAGCTGCCCTCTCAAGCTTGCCTTTACTCTTGCCTACCCTATCTACTTTAAGTGGTGGTAGTTCTCTCTGTGCTATCAAGCACTCACACTCAAGTCTTGCCTAGCCCCCTTTCTTCAAGTGGAGTTAGTTTCTATCTGCCATTAGGCATTTAGTATAGTTTGTACTTCTTTCTCTCCCACCCATTTATCCTAGTGCTCTTTGCACAAAGACATCCATCCTATCCATTCAAAGGCACTTTGCCTGCAAGCACAAAACCCAGGCCACAGGGTTAAGTGGAAAACAATATTGGTCATGTGATGATTGAGGGCAAATCACCTGAATAGGTTGATATACCTCTGCTCAAAGTTTAAAAGAGTAGCTTTTTGGCATGTGCTTGGCCCCTTACCCATGCTAAGGCTGCTGAGGCATTTAGGGATAGATGAAATATCTGGTCCCCCATGTTATGAGCTCTTGTGGTTATGACTGTAGAACTATATGAGTAGTCACTAAGGAAAGGTAACTATCATATAAAGGTTCTAACTACCACTGATTGTGTAAGCATGGCGTGTACTGCACACCATTTGTAATATCTGATACTCCCCCACAAATGGAAGTGGGTCTAATCAAAGGAAATTAAAAGAAATAAAGTAAACCTGTAAAATACTTTTTTATATACAGCATTCATATATGCAGAGGTTCTTGTTTGTATGATATATTGTTGCATCAAGAGTGTCTGATGTGTCCCAAAATTGCAATGCTTGAGTGGTGCCCATATATGGCAAGTCACAGCTCAGCTGCATGCTGCACTTGTCTTTTCATGTGCACAGTTGTCCTCGATCACCTCTAGTGATGCCATCTCTGCATATCATGACTCGAAATCATTAACACATTACCTATGCACCATATGCAACATATCTGGCATGTTCAATCGGCCTGATTCAGCCTTGATATGGCCATATAAACATGGTAAGTCAATTTGACCTGACTAACTTGACTGACACCTTTAGTGCTTGTGGCTTGAGTTTGCTATGTTGGTGCAGTGGATTGGTGGCCTTAACAGGTTATCTGCGACATCTCCTAATTGGTATGGATGGTCCAGGTACATGTGCTGTCTTCTGCTTTCACAATTCATGTTGACCTATCTGCTCTCCCAAAGCTAGCAGTTGCATTTCAACCTGTTTCGAGTCACAGTGTGTGCCGCTCACCATGCCATCCATCTGGCAACCTTTCGCATCGATATGAATACCATATCTATTAATTTGGTGCCTCCAATTGCCTCGGACATTGTCCAATGCCTCCAGCTTGCCCATTTGGTCTCTTGGGTCACCTTTTGGGTTCCAAGTATGATGTAGCATGTCAATATCATGGTTACCACCATTATGGTTGCCTTTATGGCACTCCTGAGACCTGTGGGCACCATCTGGTGCAGTCATCTTGCTGCCTGGGTCATATGGCATGCCTTGAGCATTCTCAAATATGTCTATTAGAATTGCTAGGTGTAGATGGCAAGTCCAACCCAATACAGCTCTCTAAGGGCAGAGGTGTGGCAATGGGAAGGGTAGTTGGAAGGATGCAGCATACCTCCAAGTGTGTATGTGATCACAGGTGAGTGAAGCTGGTTATAGCTTAGGAGTTATCTCCAGTGGTGTATTATCTGAGAAGCTTATTTATTCTAGGAGGCCAAAGGCTCTCCTTATATACCTAAGTACATGTGTGGTCCTGTTTACCACATTACTGTATTAGGGTGCTTCATTTATCACTGAGCCTGAATGGCTATTGGCCAGTGATCCTATTTTACCCAGTTGATCCTATCTCACCTGTGAGGATTTATGCTATTGAATAGTGATCCTTGTTGATCCTATCCAGTGCTGAGATGGATATGCTATTGGATAGATAGCCAGGTAGAACTGGAAGCATGTAAATGTGCTGATGTGGCTAATGATGTATCCTTCCAACACTGTCACAGAGTCTATTGTACTGTAAACAATAAGTAATAACTCCTTTCTAGGATATTGGGGGTGAAGTAGAACTTGAATTAGAAACCCCAAATCTGACACTCCTCTTCACTTGAGCTTTACTATACAGCCCTGGGTTTTTACTCCCAGTGTAAGGTCATTACAGAGGCTTCTTCAGTAGCATGTGACTTATGATGACCTTTGCCATCCAGCCTTTATTGTAGTGAGTTTGAGTCTCAATCAAATATTTTCAAACCATTGCCAGGTGAGATTCTTGGTAATGATATCTGCAGCCTGTTGCCCTGTAGAGATGTAGTAGAGCAATATCTGTTCCTTTTGCACACATTCTTGAATGTAGTGATAGGGAATTTCAATATGCTTGCTACATCTTTCCATTGCAGGATTTGATGCAAGGAATATGGCACTCTGGTTATTTATCATGAGTGGTATGCTGTTCAGCGTATATCCCAACTCAAGAAATAGATTATGAATTCAGGAAATCTGCTTAGCAGTTTCTATCATGCCCATATATTTTGTTTTGGTTGAAGAATGAGTGATTTTTTTTTGTCTTTTTGATAGCCAAGAAACAATCCCAGACATGAGGTACAGTATATGCAGTAACCTGTTGTACTGCACCTTGTTTCTCTGTTACCTGCCCAATTAGTGTCTGAGTAAGCAATAAGTCCCATTTTCATCTCCTTTGGTCTAATGGAATTGTGACCAGTGTAGGTGATGCACAGAGCTAGAGTCTTGACAAGATATTTGATTATGTAGAGGGCTTTGTCAAGATGCTCCTGTGTTGGGTTTGCTGAGAATTGTGACATCTTGATTGTGGAATAGGTAATGTCGGTCTTGTACTAAGCATTAAAAATAAGAGAGATCCAAGAACCAATTGATAATGTGAGTGTGATGAGGCATTATCATGAGAGTTGTGAGCATATCAGTCAAGGGATGAGGTCTTTGACTCTGTATGGTCCTTGGATGCTGGATTGTAGCCAGAAGGTAGTGGCATGCATGTGGGGTTGGTGTTTTGAAAATTGAAGCATTTGATGATCTTTCATGTGTAATGTAGTCAGCTTGATCTATTGTCAGAGTCTTCTTTTTTCTATCTCTGGTTATCCACATGCCAAGATACTCCTTAGCTTCTCCAAGGTCTCTACTTTCCCAAAGCTACATAAAGTGCTTCTTGTGAGTGAGTAGAATTTTCCTGTCACTTCTGAGAAATAATGCATTATCAACATAAATGACAAGAATAATGATGATGTCTCCCATGAACTTGAAGTAAGTTCCTGAATCCAATAAAGTTCTCTTATAGCCTTCCTTCAAGAGAGACTTGTACAAGGCTTTGTTCCACTAGAGGGCAGCTTGCTTGAGTCCATAGATTGCCTTGTGTAGGTAACAAAATTTTTCTTCTTGATCCTTTGCTATGAAGCCCTCTGGTTGTTCCATGTAGATTTCCTTGTCAAGTTCTCCAAAGAGAAACACTGTTTTGACATCTAGAGCTTCGATTTCCCAATCTTTGAGCACTGCTAGGGTGAGAAGGAGGCAGACAGTTTCAAACCATGCAAATTCTGAAGACTTGAGTAAATCCTTTGGTGACCCAGCAAGACTTGTGGCATCCATCACTTTTGCATATGTTGATCCATTTTCCCTTAATAACTTGTTGGCCTTTAGGACGATCCACCAAGTCCCATACATGGTGATTTTGAAAGGAAGTGTACTCATCTTTCATTGCATCTAGCCACTTTGTCTTCTCAGATCCAGATAGCTTCAATACTTGACTATATGTCTAAGGGACACCTTCTGATCTGGCAGTTTTCATGAGGGTGTTGAACCACTTCATGCTGTACAGACCACCAAGGTCTTCTTTTGATGGTCTATGGATCTGATTGCCTTGACCTTGAGGTATTTGATTTGTCTCCATAGATGTCAGATCTTCATCATCCCTTTTGATCTTGAGTGGAGTCCTTTCACTATATGTGTTGTCAGATATAATGTATTGTATTGGTCTTCTCGTAGATCGCCTCGGATATTCCTCCAGATTTGATGATACCTCCAGTCCTCTATTAAGATATTCTTGCTGAAATTCCTGTGTAATTTCATAAGGCCTTCATATATTGTTTGTTGGTCCATATGCTTTGTTACTGTGTCTTTGATTTCGTGGTATAGAATTTCATAAGGGGAAGTTAGAAGAAATCTTTCCTTGTGGAAGAAGTGCTGGGAACTACACTTGCTCTTCAGCTCTGACATCAAGTTGTGGTAATTGATACTGTTTCGTCTAATGAAGGTCTTCCAAAGGAACATGGGTGCTGGAATCTGGCTGGAATTTGCATAGTGCAGGGTTGAAAGGTGATCTAGTCCTTTCATCACTATCCAAGTGGGGTGATGGTGATAGATGTTATTCCCTCTTTGGAAATGAATGGTAAGATTGGTATGTTGAAAAAGGAATGAAGGGTGGTTGCCACACTTCATCCTCCTCTGGGAAATGGTTGGAAATTGGATCTCCTATTGGTACCTGTGATTGAACCCTAATCTATATACTGTCAGTCACAATCCATTGGTAACAATTAATATTGTCTTTCACAGGTGGGTTAACTTGATTTGGATCTGATATGTGATCCAGGTCAACAGTAATAGTATGGTCTTTACTGTTGTTGTTGTAGTCATGGTCTGCACAACAATCAGGATCTTTATCTTGATAATCCTAACCAGTTGGAATTAAGGTCTGTTTGTCATGAACTTGCCTTTTGAGACATGAGGGAAATACATCTTCAACAAAAGTGGCCTTCTGCTCAATAAAGATTCTGCATTGAGTCAAACACCAGAACTTGTAACCTTTGGTTTTTGGTTCATATCCAAGAAAGGTCATGGATTCCAATCTAGCAGAGAATTTATCTTGTTGCAGTTCAGGTTTGATGTAAACATATGCTTGACAACTGAAGACACAGAAGTAGCCAACATCTGGTTTCTTCTTTGACCATATCTCAATAGGAGTCTTCCATTTCAGTCGCTTGTTTGGGGTGTGGTTGTAAATGTAAAGGGCTCTTTCCACAGCTTCAAGCCAAAAGACATTTGGTAGACATGCCAGTTTCAGCATGGATCTTGCCTTGTCCAAGATGGTCCTATTAAACCATTCTGCTTTTCTGTTTTGCTAAGGGGTATGAGAAATGCTAGTTTGGTGCTCTATTCCTTTGGTTGCAAAGAATGAGTGAAGTGATGCAAACACAAATTCCCCTCCTTGATCTAAATGAACAGATTGAAGAGAGAGACCAGTTTGATTGGTAGCCCAGGATACCATATCCTGAAAAGCTTGATTGATGTCAGATTTGACTCAAATAAATTATATGCAAGTGAAAAATGAGAAGTTGTTAATAAAGGTGAGAAGATAGTACTTCTGTGTCAGAGAGGCAGTGGGAAAGTCCATGAGATCCATATGGACTAATCCAAGCACTTTTGAAGTGCAGTTGTCAGAGGCAGGATGCCTAGCCTCCATTATTTTGCCCTGTGCACATCCAGAGCAAAAATCAGGATGTAAGATCCAGAAATGTGGTACACCTATTGCATTATCAAAGATGCAGCATAGCACATCTGTGGAAGGATGACCTAGTCTTCAATGCCACAGTGTTGGTGTATTATCTATCAAGGTGTCAAGGTACATCCAGGTTTCATCAGACCTTACTTTGGACTTATCCCCCCTGGAATATGACATCAGGAGTTTTCCTGCAGTAGAATTCTGCATGAAGTGGAGTGCATAGCCTGGGAGCAATGGAGTTGCTTGAATCCACAGGCAGCCTTGACTGTTCCAGATTGATGATGTCCTTGGTCCTATGGTGCATTTAAAATCCTTTCATGTAAGGGAGCATACTGATAGGAGCCAATGCTCTGCATCTTTGGCATACCAATTCCAATCAAGGATTATCAATTTTAGTAGCTGTTTCCCTAATTTCTGGCAGATAACCACCTTGCCAGGTCTGATCATCTTCAGAAGACTGCCATTAGCCATACTGGCTGTCTTCAGGAAATGATTAAGTTCCACAAAGTCATCAAGACAATTCATGACATGATTGAAACATTCACTGTCGATCATTCAGGCATTTGCAAGCCTAGACTTTGCTTCATTGGTCAAAGCTTGATATGATTTGAGGGTGAAAGCATCTCCACTATAGTTACCTTCATCAGCATTATAGTTGTCATTCCAGTCTAGGTAGTCCCATCCAGGATCAGGAACAAATCCTCACCCACTAGGAGGAGAGTGAACCCTGGTATCCATGATGTGAATATTGAAGTCATCTGGTTCATCATTTGTCTCCATGATAGACCTGTTCTTGGTTTCAGATTCATTGAATTGAGTCTCTTTCATTACTGTAGAGATGTTCTCGATCTTGTGAGACCAATGGACATGTTTTTCTTTTCATTCTTTTGTATTTTGTTTTGAATTTGGAGAAGAAAAGAATATTGAAGGGACAAATTCCTCTGAACTAGAGTGAGTCCTGACATTTCTGAAAGGAATGATTGGGGTCTGGAGTAGGCAATGCTAGTGGAGTGATAGGTGGTAGTTGGCTTGTTGATGCTTTAGGCTCTTGTGCCTGTTCCTCATATTCATCATAGATGGTCCAATAAGGATGAGGAGTTTGTGACTCCATAAAGTCAATCCCATCTGTGTCATCAAATAGGGATGAATTCATGACTATTTCAATATCATCATGAAGTTCTATTGCTAAAGCAAATAGTTTTCACTTGCTTCTCCATCCTCAAGATAAAGCTCATGAGCTTTACCCTTCCCTTTCCATTTACCTCCACATTCTTGTTCACAAGAAAAACCATATCTTCTTGAAGATCCTCTGGAGCCTCATCTACCTTGAGCATTTTCTTGCTTAGAAGGATTTGCAAATGGTAGCTGGAAATTGGCATTGTGGAATGATGTGTTCTGTGGATTGTGTGGAGTATAGTTTCCACATCTGCACCCTTTTCAAGTATCTCATACTTGTGAGTTCCAGTTGGAAGAGGATTGTGGTGGACCATAGTGGATAGTGTTGGTCTGATTTAACAAGGGCTGGCTGTTATGAACTACAGCCAAAGCTCAATAGAGTGGAATTTGTCCAATGCCTTGTTGCAGCTGTATTTCATACTGCAACTGTGGAATGATTTTTTGAGGTGTAAATTGTGCTGCAGTAGTTGTATGCATGATCATTGATATGACATTATTGAATTGGGGCAGTAATTTTGTTATGCTCTTGTGAACACACCACTAGCTGCAGCCCTCACAGCCTATACACTAGAGGCTGGCGATGAAGAAAGGAGAAGGAAATAATGAGAAGAGTTGAAGCATACCAATTAGATGGTTTTAACCCAACTAGACAAGTGGTCAAAGCTGGGGATGCCAGTGATGAGCACAAGCCTTTATATATTGTACAAGGATGCACACAGACCAAGCAGTGCATGTGACTAATTACTATACAAGTACATAGTGTTCTCACGGAGGCAGTATGAAATGGAAGAGAAGCAACAGAGATTAAATAGGTGTGTAAACCATGAGACATGATGTCATAGTCTAGAGCGGTCTAGACCTGGGTCATGTGCATGCTCTCACGATCATGTGCACTGGTCACGTGACTTTGAAAGTAGAAAGCGAAAGTGAAAAGTTAGGTTAGAAAATAGGGGTTCATAACAAATTTAGCCATCATCCACATGGTATGGAAATTGTTAGGGAGATTGAGGCCAGAGGAATGAATCTGATGAAACAAAGCATTCATTCTATTTAGGCCATTAATAATGCCATGGTTAGGAATATGGAGGTCCATTGTGTGCTTGAACAAATAGAACTGGCCCATGATACCATGCATTGAGTAGAGGTTTTGCAAGGTGTACCACAGATTACTAGCTCTTGAATCCATGATCCATTTTTTGCTGGAGTCCATGGAGTAATCATAGTTCATGTAGGCTTGAAATTCCATAGCAATGTTGACTCCCATAATCCCAACAGCTTTGCAGTCCAAAGCAATCCATTTCTTTTGTTGTTGTTCTTTCTTGAGATTTGCATAGGTTGACTCTTTGGAAATTATTTTCTGAACTTTGAAAATGTGAAGAGCATGTCTCATGTTCTGAGACCATATCTCATAGTTGTTGGTTCCAGTAAGAGAGGAAATTCAAGCTTGGATGATAGAGTCAATTTTGAAATGCTTGATTTTGGGAAGAAGACCAGTCATTTTGTGGATTGTTTTAGAGATTTATGATGAAAAGATGGTTGTCAAAGATCTGTTCAAAGGAAGCAAATTGATTGTCAGTACTCATTGTACAACCAATTAAGATGTCAGCTAAGACTGAAGGTGGAAAATAGGATAAAATCCTATTTCCATTACCATGGTCAGGTTCTGGTATCTCCTCTTCCTGCATTAAAAGAACCACAGATTCAGTCCTATGATCTGCATCTATCATTATTTCTTGGATTTTATGGGTCCAAGAAAGAGATGGTAAAATGCTTCCACCAGGTAGTGATCATGGCGACAGTTTGGCAACTTCAGGTTCCTTGAAAATGTTTTCGCCCTCATATGCATTGCTAGGATAGATAGGGTCTTCATCCTTTTGTAGCTCCTCTTGTTTGACAATCCCAAGTTCCAATTGGATGGCCTTCATTATTTATGTTCCCTATAGTTCAAAGAGTCCTTGTTGTGGTTCTTTTTCCACAGATGTGGGAGTGGCAGTAATGGTGACTGGTGTTAATGCATGACTCCAATCCACTAGATTCATGAATTGTGTTGATCTGGTCTCCACTTTGAAAAGAATAGCAAAGTCAACTGATAGGTCAACAAAAATAGTAAGGATTAGGGACACTATGGTCCCCACATCTAATCTTTGGTATATCATGGGAAACATTGAACAAAGATGAAAGGTTATCATATGGAACAATGAGACTATTGAAAGGAAATTGCAGAGCACAATAGAAATGAAGATATGTATTGTAATTGTTATAGCAAGCATGTCCTTTAGAGTGCAGCTCTGGCATGAGCGAGTCTCCTCCAATGTAAGCTTTATTGAAGTGAGAATGTGGGAGTGGCCAGAGAGGGTGTGGGTGAAGGTGTAAGAGAATCAAGTGATGAGAGGATAGAAGGAGCCAGGCTGATGGCCATTGATTCATGGTTCACAATAATGTCTATTCTTCCATCTTGAGGAGAGATGGTATAGTGGATTGGGGTGTTAGAGGGGACAACAGCAATTGGGTTGAGAGTGATCTGTTCATCTTCATCACAACCATATTTGATGAGAGGGATGAAATGAAATAAATTAAACACATCTTGAAGCTGTCAGAGATGTCCTCTAAGCCTGTCCAATCATACTCCAATAAGCTGACCATCATTATTGAAATCAAGGTATTGTATAAGAAGATAATGGGCATCTTCATGATCTTTGTTGGTGACATGGAGCTCATGGTGGAGTAAGCCTATCTTTTGATGGAGTATTGATATGCACCTTGTGTAGAATCTAGTGAAGTATCTACTCAATGGTAAAATGAAGTCCAATAGAGCAGAGAATACATGCCAAGGGTCTCATTAATGATCAACCTCATGCCAATGGAAATTTTACAGCAAGGGTGATTTGCATAGAACTAGCTTAATGTACAAGATAACAGAGGACACTATTTATATGATGGGAGTCTGTGCACAAACCAAGGAATACAATGGAACTTGGAAGAAGAGTCCCATATACAGAGAAGAGTGTTCTTTATAGAGAAGAACAATAAGGGATTATAGAACATTTAAGAAAAGGAAAGAACATTCCATTTAAACCTATGATCATGAAAAAGATAGGTTGACCTGGGTTGAGATGCTGGGCTTGCGGGAATGACCTAAGGGGATGAAAGTACGAATAAAAGAAAAGGACTCAGAATACCACCCTATCATAACATTATCCTGTTCATAGCTTCAAAAGATCACCTCAAAGACTACCTCAATGACATCTGTGACAGTCACTTCAAAGTTCTGACCCTGATATATTGCCTCCATTATAGACAATGTTGTTATTGTCAAAGTCAGAGGCCAAGAAAGCACAATGTGCCTTGGGACAGGTGTTTGCAAGATGTCCTGTCATGCTGCAGTGCATGCAAGGGCAGAAAGGGCAATGATGGGGAGAGTGACCAGCTGCATGACAATACTGGCAAATGTCATGAGGGGATTGGCCATGAGTATGGTTAGGGGCCCAGGTAAAACATTTGAGACAGTGGTACTAGGAGCATTGGTGAATGAGGTGGTTGGGAGAGTCACATTAAAAGCAATGAAGAGAGTGAGGAGAAGGAATGGGGAGGCCGGGCAGGGTCTCTGGCTCATCAATAAAGATGATGTTGGAGACAGACCCACATGGAGTGAGTATGACAGAGGTCTTCTGCTCTTTGACAGCTCTATCAGTAACTTTTAATCCTTTGGCATAGGTTATCTTGAATTTGGTGGGGGTGCCACCAGCAGTAGCACAGATGGAGGGGGGGAGTGGGAACAGGGAGTAAGCAATGGGAGTAATGGGGTGAGTGGGGATGTCAACAGGTGGCATTAGGTTAGAAAGGGAATGATTGTTGTCATAGATGTACTAGTCAACCAGGTTCAGCAACTTGTAAAGGAGGTCTAGGATACTGGTGATGTTGGTGAGGGGGAGATGATTGACAACATAGCCAAATCTGTTGGTATATAGCAACCCTAGAATGGTGTTACAAATATCCCCAAGTCCTAGCTGAATAGCTACTCCATGAAAGGTTCCATTGATGTCTTGATAGGAATGTTGGGGTACAGCATCATGGTAGAGGGTATCAAGAGAAGAGTAGATATGAAATAGAGTGGCAAGACCATGTAGAGTGGTGTTGCCCGTAAACATGGGGTCATTTTCTATAAGAAGTGTCAACCAAATATTGAGAAATATGGAGACATACAACATATTGCACCTAGCAGTAGGGAGGCGCATGAAGTGAACCCTGTAGGGAGGTAGGGCACGAGGGGCTGGGTGGTTGGACCAGAAAGATGAGGATGAAGTGTGGCCAATGGACATATTGATGAATAACAATTAGACTAATGGGAAGTTGGAGGGGAATTGCTTCTTATACTCGTCAAGGGTGGTCTGTGCATTTTTGAGATTCTCCTCGGATTCCCACATTGATTCAGAGATAGGCCATCCAATTTGAAGTCGGAAAGATCCTGTGCCACAAGAAGGTCTGTGGATCATTTTGATCCACAGACCTTCTTGTGGCATAGGATCTTTCTGAATTTGAATTCCTTTTCATTTTTGTTGATGTCAGGTGGGTCATAATGAAATTTGGGCTATGTTCCAGGGTTTCCTGATAGGATGATAAGAGGGATGCATGGAACATGTTGTGAATTTTCCACAAGGGTGGGAGTTGGAGGTGATAGGCAATGGGGGTAATGACTTTTTTGATTTCAAAGGGATTGTATTGTTTGGGGAGGAGTTTTTGCAATTGGTCAGGGACACAGAGATTCTTCCCCTTGAGCCACACTTTATCACCCTGTTTCCAGGGGGTGAACTTGGCAGTCACATGGAATTTCATTGCCTTCTGGGCCAGTTCGTGGGCTGCTAATGCTTTGGCTCGGGCTTTATCAATATTAATGAGGTGCTTATTGAGTGAGTCGACAAAGGAGGGACAAAGTGAAGAATATGAATGGGGTTCATATCCCATCATCAGGGAGAATGGTGTCTTCTTTGTTATGGAGTGGACTGACAAGTTGTGGTGGAATTCAGCAAAAGGGATAAGATCTTTCCATTGGGTTTGTACTCCATTACAAAAGATCTGAAAGTAGGTCTCAACCTCCTGATTGACCCATTCAGTTTCTCCATTGGTCTGTGGATGGTAAGCAGAGGAGAGGTGAAAATCATATTCAAGAAGGTGAGCAAGTTCTTTGGTAAAGGCTGAGGCGAACTGAGGACCTTTGTCTGAGATAATGTGGTCATGAAGACTGAATCTAGTAAAGACTTTTTTGTAAAACACTTTAGCAACTCCTTCCGCACTAATAGTAGAATTGCAAGAAGTTGAAATTACCCCCTTCATAAGCCCATGGTTGACCATGACCATAAGAGTATCATGATCTTGAACTGGGAGAAGTCCAGTGACAAGATTGATGGAAATTTGCTGAAAAGGGCAGGTACAGGTGGAGAGGAGGGGGGAGAGAGGGGGGGGACCATAGGATAGGTGTTTACCTTGAAGGACTGGCAAACTGCATATTCAGAAATGAATTGACAAATGAACGCAGCAAGGCCAGGCCACTAGTAGTCATGAGAGATCAGTTCAGTAATATGGAAGACTCCACCATGTCCACTGTTGAGAAATTTGTGAAGAGACTTAATGAGATCATAGTGAGTGAAGATGGAGACATAGAGATGGCCTTGAAAGTAGAGGTGGCCATCATGGTAAATCCAGTCTTTGGGGTGAGAGCAGCTGAAGAGGGGTTGGGAGTTCTCCATGGCACAAAGAGTGGATTGGACAAGAGAGTCAGAGGTGATGGTGGTGGTGATTTTTTCGCTAAGGGCAAGGTAAATATTACGAATAAAGACCTTGTTCAGAAGGTGGGTGACAGCCTGATTGTCAGAGGAAGTATCAATCTGGTCACAGTAGAAGAGGGCATCAACAGGCCCCATAGAGGTACCAGGGACAGGGGAGAAGATGAGATTGAAGTCCTATAGAAATAGATCCCAATGAGCTTGGCAGCATGAAAGTTTCTGGGGGTCACAAAAGTACATGAGGTTCTTATGATTGGTAATAATGGTAATGGGAAGGCCAGTACCCTGAAGGTAGTGCTTCCATTCATGCAATGCATGGATGATGGCAAGCAATTCACAGTCATAGATATCATAATTATGCTCAGTGGATGAGAAAGTCTTTGATAAATACATGCATGGGTGATGATCTCCATTATTGTCAGCTTGCATCAACACTATACCAGAAGCAGTGAGAGAGGCATCAGTCATGATATAAAATGGTTTTCTGAGGTCAGAAAGGATAAGAACAGGGGCTGAGGTGAAGGCAGATTGAAGGATGCAAAAGGCAGCTTCTTGGAAGGGCAACCATTTCCAAGGTTGGTTCTTCCTAGTGAGGGTAAGAAGGGGTTGGGCAACCAATGAGAAGTTGGGGATGAACTTGCAATAGAAGTTGCAAAAGCCCAAGAATGATTGAACACCTTTGATGTCATTGGGGGTGTTCCAGTCCTTGATCGCATTGAGCTTGGTGGGATCCATCTGTGCACGCCCTTTGCCAACAACCATCTCAAGGTACTCAACTTTGTCCTTGTCAAACTCACATTTTGAGAGTTTGAGGCAAAAATGGTGGTCTTGAAGGCATTGGGGGACTCAGAGGGTTTGCTCGTAATGGGTGGCAAGATCAGAAGAATGGATAAGGAGGTCATTCATATAAATAAGGAGCCACTCCTTGGCTATTATATTGCAAAAAGTATTGTTCATGAACTCTTGAAATGTAGCAGGGGAGTTACAGAGGCTGAAGAACATCACCATTGGTTCAAAGAGTCCTTGGGGGGTGATGAAGGCTGCTTTTCATTGGTTGCATTCTTTGATGTGGACATTGTTGTAGCCCCATCAGACATCAAATTTAGTGAAGATGGTAGAGTCCTTTAGCTGATCCATAAGGATAGAGATAAGGGGGAGAGGATATGCATTCTTAACGGTGTATAAATTGAGGTAGTGGTAATCCTGGCAAGGTCATACCAATCCATCTTTCTTTAGGACAAAGAAGAAAGAAGAGGCTTGTGGCAACTTGGATGGGCAGATCTGTCCAGTTTTCAGGTGTTCCTCAATAAAGGCATTACACACTTCAAGTTCTCATGGGTTGAGGGGATAGACCTTGGTGACCTTCAGAGCAAAGGTGGTGTGAAGAGTAATGGCATGGTTGAATGGATGAAAGGGGGGGAGTTCATTGTGGGTTTGTTCCTCGAAAATCTTGGCAAACTTCTTTGCCCAGTCTGGCAGGGTTGCCTTGGCCTTTTCTTGTTGCTGGGCAATTTCAGTAGTGATGGTGACTTTCCATAGTAGTTTCGAGGCCCATAGGGAAAGAGGAATTCCTGGAGTCTGTTTCGTCTTCCTGAGTTTCATCTCTATCTTGTAGTCAGGGTTGGTGGAAAGGATTTTGACCAGATACTGCTGGTCAACAGTGAGGGGGTGGTCGAGAGTTGGAGTGTAGGCAGTGGGAGAAATGGAGATATGCCATTGGTCCTAGTTGATGGAAGGGTTAACTTCTTTCAGCCATGGTACTCCTATGATGACATCGTCTTTTCCAGAGGCAATGATAAGAAACTCTCTTTTTTTGAGGGTGCCTTCAATTGAGAGTTGGAGGGTAGTTTTGTAGTGGATAAATCCTCCTTTGTTAGCAGTTCCATTGATATTCAAGGCTTGAAGGGGTCAGGATAGGTGAACTTTTGGAAGATCATGTTCTTCAATGAAAGTCAGACTTATAAAGTCACTAGTGGCCCCACTATCAATTAGAGTGGATGTTTCAATGATTTGTGCTCCGTCAGGCGATAGAGAAATGGGGATATGAATCTATTTTTTGTCTCTATTGGATACTAGTACAGGAGCAATACAGAAAAGAGGAGAAGACATTCACACTTCCCTCCTTTTTAAAAATCCTTGTGAATAGCCTTTGCAATGGACAAAGGTTCTTGTTCTCCATCTTCACAGCACGCTTTTAGTACTTGAAGGATCTCATCAGCATCAACCTTATTCTTCTTAAGGTGATATACATACTTGACCAGCTCGGAAGGCTGGGTGATGGGAATAGGGGTGGTGGGGGAAATGGGAGCTGCTTGGGCCCACTCTGGGTTATAAAATGGGCAAGGTGGGCAAGGTGGCAGGGTAGAAGTTGAGTTGTTATTGGAATGAGGGTGGTTCTGAGTTGAGCATCCCTTCCTATGACAAATGAAACACAACCCCTTGCACATATGTTCAGCTTGCTGAACCAGAGTGAGTTGTACTGCATTGATGTCCATGACATTTGGATCATGGCCCTGACTAGACAAACAAATTGAAGAAGAACCTGCCTTGGCTTAACTCCTTGATACATTGCTGCTGCCCATAAAAGTGGCTAGCAGTGGAGATCCATCCCTCCAACATTGAGGGGATCTTTCCCATGGACAAGATCATACCAGCTATCTTCTGGTCAAGTTCTCTGGCAAACTGGTCAATCAATGCATTCTAATTGGTTATCTTGGCCTGCAACGTGGCCAGTTGGAATTCCAACATGTAGTTTTGGAACCCATCTTCACTTGTCCCCTGTCACAAGTTTCTCATCTTTCTTTGGATACTCACTTCCAGATTGAAGGGGGAGAACATCCTCTGGAATTCTTCAACTAGTTTTGTAAACGACCTCTTTTCAACAGGGAGATCATTGTTCATCACCTTCATGTACCAAGTTTCAGCAAAGGAAATCCCCCAACCTTTACTTATCTTATTAATGGTCACCATAATCCAGTTTTTGAATCAGTAAAGGTCCTTGTTCACTGTAAAATAGGCCCTTATGGCCAATATCCATCTTGTGGCATCCTTGGACTCACCAGAAAAGTCCTTGGGTAGGCCTGCTTTCAATTTGACCTTTTTTTCAGAGGAAAACATAATATGCTCAGGTGGAGGTGAAGAGGTAGGCGCAGAGGGAAAGAGTTCTTCTTCTTTGAAGGGTGGATCAATAGGGATGGGAGAAGGTAGTTGTTCTTCTTTGGGTGATGGTAGGGTGGGTGGTTTGGTAAAGGATGGGATGTGGATGTAAATGGGTTGCTTGGGAGTAGGAGCAACCAGTTGGTTAAAAGAAGAAAAGGAGGAAGTGACTCGTTGAGCTGGAGGTGCTGGAAAGGCAATAGCAGCTTCTAATAACTTCTCAACTCCTCAGAAGAAGAAGGTTTCGGGATTGCTGGTGATGGCAGATGGAGGTTGTGGAGTGGGAGACAGAGTTCTAGAGGGGGGGCAGATTATGTGCCTAGGGGTGGAAATGTTGGGCAACAGGTTTACTCCTGGATAGGATAATGGTGGTTAGAAAGCTAGTTCTTTTGATGTGCACCTTGCATAGAATCTAGCAAAGCATCTTCTCAATGGTAAGATGAAGTCCAATAGAGCAGAGAATACATCCCAAGGCTCATTAACAATCAACCTCATGCCAATAGAGAGTTCACAGCAAGGGTTATTTGCATAGAACTAGCTTAATGTACAAGATAACAGAGGACACTATTTATATGATGGGAGTTCATGCACAGACCAAGGAATACAATGGAACTTAGAAGAAGAGTTCCATATATGGAGAAGAATGTTCCTTATAGAGAAGAACAATAAGGGGTTATAGAATGTTTGAGAAAAAGAAAAAACATTCCATCTGAACCTACAGTCATGAGAAAGAAAGGTCAACCTGGGTTAAGACACTGGGCTTGTGGGGAAGAAAGTACAAAGAAAAGAAATGGACTCAGAATACCACCCTACCATAACAAGTATGGTGTTCTCTTGTATGTATACTGTTGAAATGAAGTCATCAGTAATCATTAGAGCTTGTTGATAATGAATGGCAGGATTCCATTCATAAAACTCCCTTCTCCAGATCCTGTCTATGATCTCATTCCATCTGCAATGTAATAATATATCCAGTATCTGCTCATCTTATTCATGAAATGTTCTATCCAGGAACAAATCACCAGAGTGATTCACTTTCACTTTGCTCCTCCAATACACAGCATAATTATCATAAAGGTCATTATCATTTTCATTGGGTTCATATGAAGGTGTGTCATAAAGGACAGGTTGAAGTCATGAAATCATGATAGTAAATAAGGGATACTGGTTACAGCAAAAAACTTCAAAGCTGTGGTGGTGAAGCATTACATCAGGTAAAGAGTCATAGGTTGCAGACAGAATGGGGTAACTGGCATTTTCATAGATAGAGGCAAGTGTTTCATGCTTGTACCAGAAGGATCAATAATAGTGGACATGGTTGGAAATATGGACTTCCTGTCCATGAATATGTACATCATAGGTGATCCTTGAGGTGTGAGTTGGGTCATAAAGCCATGGAATGTCGTCTTCCTCACTTTTTATCAAGTTAGGGACTAGATGTACATGAACTTGATCTGCTGTGTCCATTGCCACTGCTCTTCTCTTCATCAGCCCATGATTCAGAGCATCCATTTGCAGCCAAAGGTCCATGTCTGGGTAGCAGGTGATGAACAAATGGTATGCGATCTGCTCTAGAATGGAGTAGTCCACTGTTGGATTGTTCCTTCTCAGTTCCTGCATTATTTCCTCAAAGTCCTGTTCTGGATTTCACATTGTCATGTCTTCATGAAGTGGGTTCATATCAAACTCCACATTGATGTCTGCATCTCATGCTTCCTGGAGTTCTGGTTTGATCTTCATGAACAATTCCATTGGACATGAATCATCCAGGAAAGATACTGTTGAGTCCAGGAAAGTGGGATGTGGTACAGAAGGTTTCAAAAAGATCATATGCAGAATGGATTCTACACTGGTCATGGTGGTAATCCAGAAGGTTCTACAGGATTGCTGGTTGGGTGGTCCATTGTGGCTAAGGGTGCTGGAGCTATGGAAGAGGCAACAGAGTAGTGAGGAGAAAGTTCAAGTCCAGAAGATATAAATCATTCACCGACAGGATGAATGTACTGGTTGAAAAACCAATTTCTGGACTTGTCGACCACCACTCAAGGGACTCGCTTGAAGAAGATGACTCTATCCCCAGCAATGTTTTCCTGAGCAATGCTAGAGTCAATAGATATTGGAGATTGGGAGATTCCAGGATCAGTGACATTGCTACAATCAGTGGAATCAGAGATGATGGGTGAACTCCATATGACGCCAGAGTCATGGTTTGCCTGGTGAATAGGGATTCCATTGTCATTTGCTAGACTGATAATTTGCTAGATGAGAAAGTGATAACATGCTTGGAGAGGTTCCAATAGGGTATCTCCATTAGGATTGACCCAAATTGTACTGGAGTTTGCATCATATGGTGGAGGTGGTGGATTAGATAATCAATGCAATTTCACCTGAGATCTAGATCTCTCTTCTAGATTTTGAAATCAGATGTGGTGGATGCTGTTTTGATGTAATTTAGAGTGATTTGAATGATATGGATGTGATTGGAGAATACTGGGCACAGCATGGGTGTGACCAGGTGTTCGTCCATGTGTCAGCTCATTTAAGACTGAGCTGTCAAAACATGGAAATGCAGGAGCAGGAGGATTACTGGGACCATGAGAATGAGAGCAGGATGAGCAAACAGACCTACCACTTCTAGGATGGCTGTGATGGTTCCTTGTTCTTTGTCTTTCTTCTAGACCTTGTCTTACATCTGCAATGCCATAAAGGATAGTATGTTGCAAAATCAGCGTCTCATTCTGGATATAGAATCAAATTATGATAAGAAAAGAGGTTGCAAGCATATAGAGCAACAATAGGAAGAGCAGGCACTTAATTTCTATAGTGATACAAGCAAGCAGTAGGATGCATGAAATGAGCCAGGACATCACCAAGTAATTATACACACTTGGTGCTAGTAATTGAGACATTACAAGATACTAGCCACCCAATAACCAGTGGTGATCAACCAACAGGCCTGGAAGTTACGGTTTCATATGCAAGCAAGCAGTCAAGATTGCCAAGCAGGGCTTATAACCAATTAGAATTGCTAGGTGTGGATGGCAAGTCCAACCCAATACAACTCTCCAAGGGCAGAGGTGTGGCAATAGGAAAGGTAGCTGGAAGAATACAACATACCTCCAAGTGTATGTGTGACCACAGGTGAATGAAGCTGGTTATAGCTCAGGAGTTATCTCCAGTGGTGTATTATCTGAGAAACTTATCTATTCTAGGAGGCCAGAGGCTCTCCTTATATATCTAAGTATATGTGTGGTCCTATTTATCACATTACTATATTAGGGTGCTTCATTTATCATTGAGCCTGAATGGCTATTGGCCAGTGATCCTATTTTACCCAGTTGATCCTATCTCACCCATGAGGATTTATGCTATTGGATAGTGATTCTTGTTGATCCTATCCAGTGCTGAGATGAATATGCTATTGGCTAGATAGCTGGGTAAAACTGGAAGCATGTAAATGTGCTAATGTGGCTGATAATACATCCTTCCCGTGCTGTCACAGAGTCTATCATACTGTAAATGATAAAAAATTACTTCTTTCTAGGATATTGGGGGTGAAATAGAACTTGAGTTAGAAACCCCAAATCCGACAATGTCTTCTTTAGCCTTGTGCTCTAACAATTCATGCACTCATACAGTGGCTCAAATAAGTGTCCCAATGTTGGGCCATTTTGGAAAGACTTGACATTTGCAAAAGAACCAAAATATATCAGCTCTGACCCTTGCAGGGTCATTAATAGCCCTAACTCCTACCCTAAAAATGAGCCCTTAGTCATGTGATTTGGCTGCCATGGCACTGAGATATAACATTTTCAAAATGACATGTCATTGGGACACTTATTTGAGCAACATTTCTATTCTGTAATTTTAGTACTTTGCATGCCCTCCCTTTGCTTTTATCACTGCCTCTAGTCTCCTAGGCATGCTTTCTATTAATATTTGACATTCCTCAACCTCTATCTTGCCCCATTCCACATCAATCCTTTTCCAAAGCTTCCAAACCCCTCTTGATGGTGTTGCATAGCTATTGAGCTTCTTTTTGAGA